>JAMBLF010001298.1:0-108028 GCA_030578115.1 Leucoptera coffeella
GAATAACATACGTTTTTGAATACATGGAAATATACCTTATACAGGGTGGCGCATTCAAAACGGTCAGTATGGGAAAGTCTGAAACTATAAGAGATACGAAGATTTGTTCTTAGGAACCATGTCACCGATTTTGATAAAAAAGAAAAACTGCATTCATACTTTCTTTGAAAAACAACTGTATCCAGTACGGGAATCGAACCCGGTTTGTGTTTAAGAAATAAACTGGCCCTTTTCACTTTTTATTTTTAAATATCAATTGTGTAGGTCTTGAGCTGTAAATGTCTCTATGAAACATGGTGTAGAAAATGAATAAAATGCATTGTTTTGGCATACTTTAGTTTATCATAGTAGGTTTTCTAAGTGACCCACCGTTGTTTTCAATACAATATTCAACACGATTAACAATTAACGGGACTTATCCCGTATGTTTTTTATATAATAAAGTTACCTTTATTAACCCGACGTGATGATACGTGATGTGTATGTATGTAGATTGCATTGACGCCTCGCTTCAATTCTGCACTAGAAATTATATGAAATTCTTTTATTTATTTAATATAAGGATTATAAAATCACTTATTGAAAGTAAGAAAAAAAAAATTAAAATTACACAGAAAATATCTTTACAATCATCGCTGTCAGAGGGTGGTAGGTTCCCAAGACACTGACAGCATTCCCCCTCTGAATAGCTATGCTAATTCTCTGAGAGAAAAATGCTCCAGCCCTGGGATCCCCAAACTTTTCAATTAAACGGGACGATATTTCATTTACTAATTTACGTACATAATTTACAGTCGCGAGTGTGTATACACAAGTCGTGAAGCGTATGTTTATGTTTATTTATATATGTATGTGTTTGCAGTGAGCGCTGCGCGGGCGCGGCGCGCTTGCGTCGGCGGCGCGTAATGGACAAAACACATTGAGCTGAAGCGCTTGCTAGAGACCCTGGAGCTGAAGGACTCCAAGCGAATGTCCACGCAATTCATCAGAGGTACCCTACACATTGACTTATGGTAGTAAAAGTTGGGTATGGCAAAAGAAGCATGAAAGTAGAATCAATGCCGTCGAAATGCAAACACTGAGAAGCATGTTAGGAGTGACATTGAATGATAGAATTAAAAATAGGGTGATAAGGGAAGGTTGCGGTTTGAAATAAGATGTAGTGACTGACATTGAAAAAAGCATGTTTCAGTTTGGACATATGCGGATGAATGATAGCAGATGAACTAAAGGAATATATGTGTAAATAACACATATGGCAGTCACATAGACGCCATATTGAAAAGGGCAGACATAAGTATAATTTATCGAGCGTAATTGCTAAAATAGGGCTGACATTAAACGTACTTATAACAGCCCAGTGTGTATGAGGAGGTGTGTGAATGTCTGTGAAGCGAAAGCGGTCTGTCAGGATCGGAACAAACTGCCAGTGGCAGTGACAGGGAATGAGGGGCGATGAATGTAATAATAATAATATTTTGGACATTATTACACACAATTGAACTAGTCCCTTGGGTAAGTTCATTTAAGACTTGTGTTAAGGGTACTAGTCAACGTATATTTAAGAAATGTATACATATTATACATAGATAATAATCAACGACCACACTAGAAAGCAGTAGAAAAGCGTAGTTCTTAACTATGCCTCCACCGGAATCGAACCCAGGACCTCACGATTAGCATTTCGGTGGCTAACCGATCGCGCCACGGAGGTCGTCGCTTATTATGCGTTCACTCAGAGCGTGCACAAAACGTCAAAATGACAATGACTTTGTGGCGACCTCTAGAGCGCCACACACACACAGAAACCTAAGTAAACCTAGGTTGCAATTAGTTAAACATCATTACCACAAATGACGCCGCCAAGAATAAAATAATAATTGCACACAAATCAATTCCTAGAACGCGCAAGTGAAATATTTATCGGAAACAAGATATATGGAAATTTCCAAGTCAGGCCATTAGCCTGGACGAACACCTGCCCAGGTAGGAAGCTTCCTCTTTTCCTGTAGGACACACTGGATCCTACAACTTTATATGACGTCATATTGTATGGTCAGCAGGTTAACAAAAAAATGCGCCACGAAAATGTCAATCTAGCTTAAATATTAATATTAAAAAAAAACAAACAAACGCATTCACGACCATTAACCCTTGCGGGGTAGTCAGAGGTTCAGGTGTCCATCTCCGCAATTGCGAAAGGAGTAATTCTATGGCCACCTCGAACACACGTGTTAACCAGATAGTCAGTACTCAATGTGGATAGACAGGTGGTCAGCCATGTCGCCATTTACAAGCACTAACTATTACCTGTTCGGCGAACAGGTAGGGTTTCCTCACGATGTTTTCTTTCAC
Organism: Leucoptera coffeella; assembly: GCA_030578115.1. NCBI lineage: Eukaryota > Metazoa > Arthropoda > Insecta > Lepidoptera > Lyonetiidae > Leucoptera > Leucoptera coffeella. The sequence goes on from JAMBLF010001298.1 coordinate 2,356, forward strand.
CGTATAATTCGATGCATTTCGTAAATGTGTTTTCATTACGAAAATGTACATAGAAATTCATTAACCTTCATTTCCATTGGTACATGCTCAAGCGGGATTTGAACCCTGTACCCACTGATACAGAGCCAAGCCCCAAACAACTGAGCTACGTCGAATTCGTTGATTATATATGTATTTATCTATACAGGGGTGAAATTTTTCATCACTGGCAATACTTCAAGGGTAGATTATATGATCAAAATTATGCGGCCTGGCTTAATTATTTTTAGTACCCTCCAGTACAAAAATATGGAGAAAAGCCTCCTCAAGTTTGGGAGCCAATTCAGAATACATGGACGCCCTACATTATTTCATTCATAAGTTCTCATCCAAATAAACATCAAAACAAAAAACTATCAACAACAAAACATCCAAGTAAAAATCAAAAAAAATTTACTAAACTCTATTTCTGGTGTACCCAATGCCGTTCTAGGGTATGAAGATAAGGCGTCATCATCATCACTACGGTTTACCTGCTGTTTCATACCCAAAAACATAAAAGTTTTATTGTTTTCATGCTTCCAATGAAAATTATCAAAACACATTACACATACATAGTACACAATGACAAATACAATTCCATTTCACTAGTTCTTCAATCTTTGTTCATTTTAATCCATATCGATAACTATTATAACTAATAATAAATAATTTCAAAAGTTATTATCATCTTAAAAATGTCGTCGCAAAATTTTTAACAATAACAATTCAATAAAAAATTATAAACAATTCAATATAGAGTAATTCTATTTTTTTTTTAATTCAATGGTCTGTTTACATGTCTCAAAAAGTACATGAAATTATTAGTGACAAAATAGTACGTAACACATTAGTGAAATATATAATTTCATTATTATTTATTTACTTTTCATTGTTTATTCTTTATCTCATGTATATTTATGAATGAATTCATACAAAATATTTAAATATTTATGTTCGTAGTAAGTCGAAAGTATGTAATGCAATGCACTTCACCCCTGGCTGTATGACGCGGACTTTACTTTATCTGTGGCTTATTTATTTATTTGATTGTTTGTTTACAACACTATGGCGGTTAAAGTATTTTTGTCGTCTGAATTTATTAATTTCATGTTAAATTGCTATTTCATTGTACAATAATGGTGGATGAGTGTTTATTAATGATGTGAAAGTAAAACATGGTTTAGTTATGTGAATGCAAATTCATACTTTAGTGGAAATGAAATTAATTATTGAAGTGTTTTCGAGGTTATTATATTGAACTAAAACGATTTTAATGGAATCAAATGTTTTAAAGAAGTTATCAAAGCGTAAACTAAAGGGAGATTAATTAGTAACCAGCATTGAATAATAACGCGATTAAATTAAGTACAATCCATAACCGGCTAATGTTCATGTAGTGTTATTGTGTGCAGTGATGATTATTTGGATGAAATAAAAGAATAGTGCGTAACATTGTCAAAATTAATGTTGAAAGGAAACCACTTAAATATGTTCTATTGGCTTCCTAACCTGTGAAAACTCTGTCTCAATAATGAAAAAAAGTTCATTCAAGATGCTATCCTGGTCCATAAACACCAGATTACATAGATAATTACATAGAATGTAAACTTTACAATTTATGAATGAACATGACCTTGGTAAGTAGTACGTAGATAGGGTACCCATATGTTATTGAAAAATTAAAATGCAAATTAAAAAAATTGTCCAAAATTTCCAAAAATTTCTACCCTTTTTTTATTATGAAAATGGGGTTCTACAGGTGCTACTGATAGCCAGGTTAAAAATTTTGCCAGTTGATGAATCTGTCACCCTGTATATAATAAGTATATATTTGTTAAATATACGTTGACTAGTACCCTTGACACAAGTCTTAAATGTACTTAGCAAGAGGCTAGTTCAATTGGTGTAATAACGTCCTACAATATTATTATCTAAACATCTATTTGTATGTTCCAGAGGACACGATCTTCAAAGTTGGCCCCGGCAAAAAAGATAACCGAAAGACGAGCCTATTTGTTCGATGAACTACTGTTGCTTTGCAAGCCTCTTAATAACATGGTAAGTATATTATATTTATTTATTTGTATATATAGTACAACTAGTCGATCCGCTCCGGCTTCGCACGGGTATAAAGATATATAGCCATCTCCACTATTTAATGGATGTTATTATACACATAAACCTTCCTCTGAATCACTCTATCTATTAAAAGAAACCGCATCAAAATCCGTTGCATAGTTTCAAAGATAAGCATACAAAGGGACATAGGGACAGAGAAAGCGACTTTGTTTTATACTATGTCATATTATGTTGTATATTGTTACTGTAGGTGGCCAATAGCGGTGCCCAGTTGCTGTCGAACGTGGTGCCTGCCACGCGACGGGCCCCGCTCAGCTGAAGATTAAGGAGAAGTACCTCAACAGGAAGGCCGACATCGTGGACAGGCCTGGACACTGACGGTTAGTGCTTCTTATAGATAGGGGGTTATAGGTTATAGGTATTAGAAATTGTGTAAATGAAAGATCGGTAAAAATATACGTGTTTTGTTTAATGGAAGAATATTTGTGTTGTGTCAACAATAATGGCAATTAGACAATGGATATAAAAATATTTTAGAAGAACAAAATATACAGCCAGTGTACTCGTAAGTTTCTTTCAACATATAGATTGAAGCTTTGAAGCTTTGATCATGTTCTACATGCATACATACACTCATACACATCACGCCTCAATCCCTGTAGAGGGATAGGCAGAGATCACGGATCCCCATTTGTCGCCTGACAGACCACTTTCGCTTCATTGACACTCATACATCTTCTCATACAATCGGCGGTTATAGGTACTCCTAACGTCACCTTTTTTCAATATAGCGCCTATCTGACTGTTATATGTCTTATTAGGCCGGCCTCTACGTAACCGCCCTTCCACTTCACTCATATATATTCCTTTATCTTATAGATAGGGGGGTTATAGGCTACCTGTTTGGTTGTTTTTTGGATTCTGATTTTTTGGAATTGTTATTATTGCATAAATTAGTTTAAAATTATGATGATTATTCAGTGTACACATATTTTTGCATTATATTTACTATTTTATTATATTATTTGAATTGGAGATATGTTCAAAAACTGCCTTATACCTCGGGGTATGTAATAGCCAGTGCCTATATACGGGCGATACGGTTCACTGCCTATCACGTTGGGTGCTGTCTATCTAGTGATACGTGGGCTTCGCGTGCCCCATACCTAACATGCTTTCGAAATTTAGGCACTCAAGCCTCTGACTAACCAGTCACAATAAAAAGGGAGTGTGTATACACAAGTCGTGAAGCCTGTGTTAAAAAAACTGATTGAAAAACTTGAAAGCCCCTCTCCATGTACAGTAAGGAAAATGAAGATCCGTCTCTGTTCTACGATTGTGACGATGTATCACTACATAGTATAAAACAAAGTCGCTTTTCTCTGTCCCTTTGTATGCTTAAATCTTTGAAACTACGCAACGGATTTCGATGCGGTTTTTTTAATAGATAGAGTGATTCAAGAGGAAGGTCTATATGTAGAAATAACATCCATTCAATAGTGGAGTAGGCTATACTTTTTATAGCCGGAGCGGGTCACTAGTGTACTATATGTGTTACCTAAAATTCTTCTGCGTAGATCTAAAAAACCTGCATAGAGCTAATCGTGCGTGGCGGCGGCTGCCCGGGGCTACTGAGTTGTTCGTGTGCCAGTGAGAAGCGAAGCTGGATGGCCGACCTGTACATGCTGCAGACCAGGCCCATGCTGGAACGGGTGCTCGACAGGTATGACTGCGTTCAGTTACCTACATATTAACGGTTAAAAGTGGATAGGTAATAGCCAGTGCCCTGTATACGGGCGATACGGTTCACATACCGATCACGTTGGGTGCTGTTCTCTATCTAGTGAAACGCGGGCTTCGAGTGATCCAAACCTAACATGACTTCGAAATTTCGGAGATGGGTACTCAAGCCACAATAAAAAAGGGAGTGTGTATACATAAGTCGTGAAGCGTATGTTAAGTAACATGTTCTACGTGTTCCCATTCCAGTATCCTAATAGAAATGGAGAGGCGGCACCCTTTGCTTCTGCCCTCGCCAGATGTGTACCGCTTCGCAATCCCCGACTCGCCTGAGAATATCGTGCTGGAGAGCACCTGCGATGGCACTCCTCCTATCGTTAAGGTTAGTAAGGTTTAGGAAGGAATGAGTGAATGAATGGAGTGAATGATGGGGGAAGGAGCGAGTGAATTGAAATGAACGAAAAGGAATGATATTGTTATAGTTTTAAGAGATTCGCGATTTATACTCATGATTAATGACTAGCGGGACTTATCGCGTATGTTTTTATATAATAAAGTTACCTAGTTAATAAAGTAAGTTAAGTATAGTCTGCCCGTGACCATGGCTGCTGCAACGTAGCCGAAACATCGGGTTAATAAAGGTAACTTTATTATATAGAAAACCATACGCGATAAGTCCCGCTAGTTATTAATAATGATATTGTTATTATTGAGTCAATTTATCTTTTACGGCTGTTGCTATATTTAAGAATAAATGATTAAAGTACCCTTTAGCTTGTGAAAATTTTGAGATAAACAAGTTAGTGGCATTTTAGTTTTTAATTTACATACAATGAATATGGTTTTAAAAGAAATTTAAATTTAAGTTAGTAAGATTTCAAATGTATTTGAGTCTTGAATATATTGACTTAAATAAACATACTGACTACATTATAATCCCTTGGATGGTGAATAGAAGCTAGATAACATGCTCCTTTAACAGCTACTATTAGATCGTGTATGAGTATTTGTTGACAGTTTTTCACTATATATTGTGAGTGCTTCTAAATGGCGACATGGCTTACCACCTGCCTCATTGAGTACTAACTATCTGGTCAACACGTGGGTTCGAGGTGGCCATAGAATTACTACCTCCGTGATAGCGGAGATGGATACATGATTCTTTGACTACCCTCGCAAGGGTAAATAGTTGTGAACGCGTTTGTCATATACGTTAAGAATTACTATGTACAAGACGTGTATCACCTCTAAATTTCAATTCCGATCTCGTGATTAATTGAATAATGTATGTTTATACAATTGTACCCCTTACCTGTTTTATAACCGCACAAGGCTTCATTGCAATTGCCACTTAACCTGTATCGTTCCTATTCCAGGGCGCGACCCTGCTAAAGCTGATCGAGCGCATGACGTACCACGTCCATTCGACCTGAACCTGGTGCGGACGTTCCTCACCACGTATCGCTCCATGTGCACGCCTAGAGAGCTGCTGGAGTTGTTGGAAGAGCGGTTCAATGTTCCCCCCGCCGCCGCAGAGGCATGGTTAGTATGACGACTAGCGGTACAGAGATGTATGAATACCCCTCTATCTTTTATTCTTTTTAATTCTTTATTATAGGCTATTCGCGTTAAGTAAATAGTGACGTCATGATAATCGGAGGTTAAACTGGCCAATGAGACGTGAGTAAATGAGAAAACAAGGTCACATTGACCAATATACAGACAACCCCTATAAATTCTCATTGGTTAAATCGTGGAGACCTTGATGACGTCACTATTTTCTTATAGCGAATATACTATAGTAGGTTTACCACACGACGTTTTCGCATAAAACATACACATACGTTTCACGACTTGTGTATACACACTCCCTTTTTTATTATGCCGCGGTAGTCAGAGGCTTGAATGCCCATCTCCGAAATTTCGAAGGCATGTTAGATATGGTTTAACACAAGCTTTATATTTACTATTATGTTATAGTAGTTTGAGTATATGCACTAGTAGTTCATCATTTTACAAGAAAAACGGGACTTATCGCGTATGTTTTGTAAACAAAGTATTAGCTTTGTTACCCGACGTTTCGGCCATGTTGTAATGGCCAATCACGGGTTAATTGCCAGCAACAAAGATAATACTTTGTTATAAAATATACGCAATAAGTTTTCTTTTTCTTATAAAATACTAGTGACCCGCTCTGGCTTCGCACGGGTATAAAATATATAGCCTACTCCACTATTTAATGGATGTTATCACACATGTAAACTTTACTCTTGAATCACTCTATTAAAAAAATCGCATCTAAATCGGTTGCGTAGTTTCAAAGATTTAAGCCTACAAAGGGACATAGGGACAGAGAAAGCGACTTTGTTATATGTAATGATGTTCTATGTATGTAATAGCTTATTTATTTTCAACGAAGGTACTGTTATTTGAATTTTCGTCATACAAATTAAATGCTTTTATTTATTTATTTAGACAACGGCGAGGATATGTCGATCACGGAGCCGGACCGGATGAGTGCGACGGCGCGAGAAGACTGGGTACGCTACCGGAAGAAATTCATGCGACCGATACAGTTCAGGTGGCGTTGTCGAACGCGCTTTTACACGAGAAAATAAGCCCATTTAAACCCGATTTCAGGCGAGAATTCCATTATGACATCATAACCCAAATATTCATGCTAAAAAAGTGACCTTGGAGATATTATATCTTCGATGATCTGTCCACCCGAAAGGGATTAAAAGGAGGTGAATGTTTCTGTATGTATATATAAACGATATTTAAACCCAGTGTGAGTGTCCCGTGTCCGTATGTCCATGTCTGTGACGTAAAAAGAATGCTTACTAGTTACTGTTCTTCTCGGTATGTCGTAGGAGGGCGACTAAGGGACTAGAAGTTAATGGAATCTCTTGGGTAATATACCATCAGCCTGTCACCAATGTTCCATGTAATATTACAACCCCAATATTCATGCTAAAAAGTGACAAAAGACAAACGCATTCACGACCATCAACCCTTGCGACGATTTTACCATTTTCAAGGTTCTGTCCACCTCGTAAGGGATTGAAGGACGCTAATGTACTTGCGGAAATTAGTAGTATCAGTTTTGGTTGTGAAACATTACACCCCACTACCCTAAAACTACACTACACCAGTTCCAAAGCGTATGTTGACGACGCTTTGGAACTGGTGTGGTGTGTAACGTTTTGACGACCTCCGTGGCGCGATCGGTTAGCCGCCGGAACGCTAATCGTGAGGTCCCAAAGATTCCTGGTGGAGGCAGAGTTAAGAACTACGTTTTTCTACCGCTTTCCAGTCTGTTCGTTCATGATATACGCTATGTATGTATTTATCTATCTAAGTGTGTATATATTTCTTAAATATACATTGACTAGTACCCTTAACACAAGTCTTAAATGAACTTACCAAGGGGCTAGTTCAATTTGTGTAATAATGTCCAAATATTATTATTGTACGTAAAACCAGAAGTACGTAACGATCGTACCTCATCCATTACCGCTTTTGTTCGCCACTGTTACGTAAACCAGAAGTACGTAACGATCGTACCTCATCCATTACCGTTTTTGTTCGCCATTGTTCTAGGGTAATGAACGTGATTCGGCAGTGGGTAGACGGCCATTTCTACGATCTGGAACGCGAGCCAGAGGTGCTGGAACGGCTGAGCGCGTTCATCGACGGCATCCAGGGCCGCCCTATGCGCAAGTGGGTCGACTCAGTGCTCAAGGACTATACAGAGAAAGGTACGAACACATATATACACACGGCTCATTCCCTGTAGAGGGGTAGGGATAGATCACGGAAAGTGGGTTGTCAGGATCGGATTAGATCCAGATGCGATCCATGATCTCTGCCTATCCCCTCTACATACACGCACACACGCACGCACGCACACACACACACACGCACACACGCACGCACGCACGCACGTACACACACACACACACATACACACACACACACACACACACACACACACACACACACACCACACATATATATATATATATATTCAGCGGAAGGTGCATACTGTTAGGATTGCGCCCCGCAGGTCCCTTTTTAAAAACAAGCACTAGTACATAATATACTAAATATATTCTTTATTAAGAAATAATAAACAGATATTAAATTCGGCTTACGATGGAAAACACGTGTCGCCCACTTTTATATAATAGAAAGTACCAAATAGTTAGTACTCAATGTGACAGGTGGTAAGTCATGTCGCCATTTACAATTACTAACTATTATCTGTTCGACGAAACTGGTAGGTTTCCTCACGACTATTAACTTATGAACTCGACTTTTACGTATTAACACTATCTCCATTTCTTATTCCAGAGCGGAAGCAGCCCGCACCTCTGCCACCCCCCTGGACGAGGCTGCGTTGCTATCCATCGCATGGCCTAAGAACAAGCATCCTCTATCCTTTCACCCAGTGGAGTTAGCTAAGCCAGCTCACGGCACACGAGTTTCCATCTCTATAGACTGGTAAGTGGTGGTTTAAGTGCCGAGTGTGTATGAGGATGTATTAACCAGTATTGATGAGCTCCGTGGCGCGATTGGTTAACCACCTGAACGCTAATCGTGAGGTCCCAAAGATTCCCGGTGGAAGCAGAGTTAAGAAGAGTTGGTTGTTGATTATATATACTATATATGGAATAAGCTATGTATAATATTTCTTAATACACGTTGGCTAGCACCCTTGACACAAGTCTTAAATGTACTTACCAAGGGGCTAGTTCAATTGGTGTAATCGTTTCCTAAATATTATTATTAAGTCTACGAAGCGTAAGTAGAGATATTGAAATGTGTAACCGTCGAGTGTGTATGAGGATGTATTAAGTTAACGAAGCGAAAGTAGAGATATTGAAAGGTATAATCGCCGAGTGTGTAAGATGAGGTGTATGCATCCTCTCTCATTTCACCCGGTGGAGTTAGCTAAGCAACTCACGGCGCACGAGGTTCCATCTCTATAGACTGGTAAGTGTGATTACAGAGTGTGTATGAATGTGTGTATGGGGTGGGTCTTACGCAATATTTGTATGGAAACTATAGTATATTCGCATTAAGAAAATAGTGACGTCATCATGTCCCCACGATTTGACCAATGAGACCTGACAACGGTTGTCCGCCATTGGTCGTAGAGACTTGTTTTCTCATTATCTAACGTCTTATTGGTCAGTTTACTTTTGTATATCATGACGTCACTATTTACTTTACTCGAATAGACTATAGCGTGGCATTACGCGGGCTGAAACGAGGTACGCGAGGTGGAGGGGGGATGTTACAACCAATCAAAACACGGCATCGGCCAATCAGCTATCTTCTTTCAACTACACATTTTAAGACGGACACCAATTAAAACACGCCATTTGGACTCCATACCGCGTAACGGGGACCGCTCCTTACGCCGAGTCCTCTTTATATTTGGTTCGTGATTAAGGTTAATGAAGTCAAAGTAGAGATACATACATACACATCACGTGACCAAAGAACAAGCATCCTCTCTCATTTCACCCAGTGGAGTTAGCTAAGCAGCTCACGGCACACGAGTTCCATCTCTATAGACTGGTAGGTGTAACTGCCGAGTGTGTATGAGGATGATGTGACCAGTATTGACGAGCTCCGTGGCGCGATTGGTTAACCACCTGAACGCTAATCGTGAGGTCCCAAAGATTCCCGTTGGAGGCAGAGTTAGGAACTACGCTTTTCTACTGCTTTCCCAGTCTGGTCGTTGATTATTTATGCTATATGGTGTGTTTATCTATAAATAATATGTATACATTCTTAAATATACGTTAGCTAGTATCCGTAACATATGTCTTAAATGAACTTAGAGAGGGGCTAGTTCAATTGGTGTAATTGTGTCCTAAATATTATTATTAAGTTAGACGAAATGAAAATAAAGATATTGAAATGTGTAACCCGCAGAGTGTGTATGAGGAGGTGTATAATACACATTACACATATGAAAGTCAGATAGAGTGTGTATAAAGAGTAAATAAGATTCAAGACATTACGTTGAAATACCAATAACCACCGAGTGTGTATGACCTCCTCATACCTCCTCTGTCATAATGTATGTCAATAAATTGTCAGTACAGTGATTCTGTCTATTCTGAGTGTAATTGTATTTGTGAATATGTAGTTTAATATATGTCGATTGGTAGGTGTAATACTTATATATATGACAGTCCGATATACACAACGATATCTTATTCTCCTTCATTAATTTTCACTGCGCTTTCTAAAATATTGATTTGTATGCGTGCGCCATCTGTGGTATTTATGTTCAACCAAGTAGTCACAACGTAGTTCCTCTTCTGTGCCACTATAATACATTCGCATTAAGAAAATAGTGATGTCCATCATGTCCCGACGATTTGACCAATGAGATGTGAAAACTGTCGCCTGCAATTGGTCGATGTGAATTGTTTTCTCATTTACTAACGTCCCATTGGTCAGTTTAACGTCTATATATCATGACGTCACTATTTACTTAACGCGAATAGACTATAGAGGTCGCCACTCCCTACGTTATACAGCACTCTAAACCCAACCCTCTGTTACAGGTGCAGCCATCAGAGCTGGTGGGCGCCGTGTGGACGAAAAAGGACAAGGAGAGGACCAGCCACAACCTGCTCAAGATCATCAAGCACACCACCAATGTGAGTAGGCAGGGGGCCAATGTATACACGAAAGAACAAACCTTTAGGAGTGGTCAATGGTTGGGGAGGCCTACGTCCAGCAGTGGACTGTCATAGGCTGATTGATTGATGGTTGAGTGTTCACCATCAACTGTTTACTGTGATGGTCTTTGGTTTCTCGAAACCTATGTACGTTTTATCTGCTAATCAGGGGTCTATGTCCATTAATGCTTTATGCAAAATATCAGTTCAATATCAGATCAGTATCAGTGTAAAGTTTGTAGTGGATAAGCAAAAGTGACAAATTTCGACTTTTTACTGATACAACCTTCTCAAGATCATCAAGCACACCACTAATGTGAGTAGGCAGGGGCCCAATGTGTACATGAAAGAATAAACCTTTAGGGGTGCTCTGTGGTTTATAGGCTATTCGCGTTAAGTAAATAGTGACGTCATGACATTCAGAGGTTAAGCTGGCCAATGAGACGTGACTAAATGAGAAAACAAGTCGCATTGACCAATTGCAGACAACCGTTGTCACGTCTCATTGGTCAAATCGTTTGAGTAATGATGACGTCACTATTTTCTTAATGCGAATACACTATAGTGTACACCTTCAAATGAGCTTTGGTCCTTCGAAATGTAGTTTTTACTTGTTATTCAGGGTTCCAAGTCCACTAAAGCTTTTTGCAAAATACCAGTTCAATATCAGATCAGTAGCAGTGTGAAGTTGGTAGTGGATTAATAAAAGTGACAAATTTCGACATTTTTACTGATGATATCAATTGTGAATTTTTTGATTTTAACTGCGTCTGTGCTAAAACGCATTGGTAGATTTACGCCCCAGTATATAACGTGACTATTTCGAGTAATAGGCAGATTTCCTCACGATGTTTTCCCTCACAGAAATCAACAGTATCAACAGATAAGATAACAGTATAACAGATTAGTGACTAAGTATTGGAGGCCCGAGGGTGCAATATTCTGAAAGATTTCTAGTTTTTATGTGGGATTCATTGGCCATTGTTGACTTATTACTAAGTATTCAGACTAGTCTGACGCGTAAAAAGAATTCAATTTAGCTGCCGTTCTTCGTGGTATGTCGTACGGCTAAGGTGACCAAGTGACTGGGAATCAATGGAATCTTTTGAGCAACCTTTTAACAGTGTTCCTTTTTTACATACAGTAAAAAAAAGAGTACAAATCGCGAGTGTTTAAACATAACGAACATTCCATATGACAATACAATTCGAATATTAATGCAAAAAAGTGATTTTATCGTGTATTTTGTCAAAGCGATTGTCCTACATGCCTATACGTATAATTTCACTAACGTCCCCCCCCCCCCCCCCTTCTTCCACAGTTCACCCGCTGGATGGAGAAGTGGATAGTGGAGAGTGAGAACGTGGAAGAGCGAGTGGCGACTGCGGCGAGGCTGTTGGAGTTGGGTATTGCGCTGTTAGAGTTGAACAACTTCAATGCGGTACTCGCTGTGGTGGCTGCGTTTGGTTCCGCTGCTGTGCATAGGCTTAAGGGGACGTTGCAGGTGAGATATTGGTACACCGATTGAACTAGCCCCTTGGTAAGTACATTTAAGATGTGTTCAGGTGCTACTTAATGTGTGTTTAAGAAATGTATACTTATTAAATATTTGGACATTATTACACCAATTGAACTAGCTCCTTGGTAAGTTCATTTAAGACTTGTGTTAAAGGTACTAGTCAATGTTTATTTAACAAATATATAGATAGATTCATATTTAGCATATATAATCGACGACCAGACTGGAAAGCAGTAGATAAGCGTTGTTCTTAACTCTGCCTCAACCGGGAATCTTTGGGACCTCACGATTAGGGTTCGGGTGCTCAACCAATCGCGCCACGGAGGTCGTCAAGAGATATACACTTGGCGGTTATAGGTACTTCTAACGACACCCTTTTTCAATATGGCGTCTATATGTCTTAAGGGGCTGGGGTCTACGTAACCGCCCTTCCACTTTAATTACATATATTGGAAGAGGAGGTGTATGAGTGTCAATGAAGCGTCAGTGGTTTGTCAGTGGGACAAATGGAGATCCATGATGTCTCTCTATTCCTCTACAGGGAATCAGGCGTGATGGTGATCTCTGCCTACAGGGAATGAGGCGTGACGTGTATGTATGTACGTATTAACCCCCCCCCCCCCTACCCCGCAGCTGCTGCCTTTGCGGCTGACGCGCGCGCTGGAGGAGTTCCGGGAGCTGAACACGGACCACTTCCGCAAGTACCAGGAGCGGCTGCGCAGCATCAACCCGCCCTGCGTGCCCTTCTTCGGCATGTACCTCACCAACATCCTGCACATCGAGGAGGGCAACCTCGGTATGGACACACGCTCGACATACACACGCTCAACATACACACGCTCAACATACATACACGCTCAACATACATACGCTCAACATACACACGCTCAACATACATACATACATAATGTGATAATCGTAATATTTATTAAAAAACAAATTTACGAAGTACATCGAATTATACGGTGAGGGAAAACATCGTGAGGAAACCTACCTGTTCGTCGAACAGGTAATAGTTAGTGCTTGTAAAAGGCGAGATTGCTGACCACCTCTCACATTGAGTACTGACGACTATCTGGTTAACACGTGGGTTCGAGGTGTCCATAGAATAACTACCTTCGCAATTGCGGAGATGGACACTTGAACCTCTGACTACCCCGCAAGGGTTAATGGTCGTGAATGCGTTTGTTTTTTGTTTCGTAATATTTGGCTACTATTACACCAATTGAAGTAGCCCCTTGCTAAGTGCATTTAAGACTTGTGTTAAGGGTACTAGTCAACGTATCACTACATAGTATAAAACAAAGTCGCTTTCTCTGTCCCTATGTCCCTTTGTCTGCTTAAATCTTTGAAACTACGCAACGGATTTTGATGCGGTTTTCTTTAATAGATAGAGTGATTCAAGAGGAAGGTTTATATGTACAATAACATCCATTAAATAGTGGAGTAGGCTATATATTTTATACCCGTGCGAAGCCGGAGCGGGTTACTTGTACATACATGAGATAATCATAATATTTGGACACTATTACACTGATTAAAGTAGCGCCTTGCTAAGTGCATTTAAGACTTGTGTTAAGGGTACTAGTCAAAGTATATTTATGATTAATAAATAACGGGACTTATCGCGTATGTTTTTATATAATAAAGTTACCTTTATTAACCCGACATTTCGGCAACGTTGCAGCAGCCATGGTCACGGGCAGACATTATATATAAAAGTACGCTATAAGTCCCGTTAGTTATTAATCATGAGTACAAATCGCGGATCACTTAAAACTACAACGTATATTTAACAACGTATATATAATCAACGACCACACTGGAAAGCAGAAGAAAGCGCAGTTCTGAACTCTGCCTCCTCTGGGAATCGAACTCGGGACCTCAGGATTAGCGTTCAGGTGATTAACCAATCGCGTCACTGAGGTCGTCGAAATAGAGATATGATAATGTGAGGGATTCTGAACATAGACAAAGATTAACCAACGTGAATGTGTATCTATTTGAATGATTTCGTGCTGAGAAACTCTTAGAGTCGATCGAAACCTAATATATATAAATCTCCAGTCGACAACATAGTCAACAAACAACAAAGTTTATTGTTTACTATGCTTTCCCTCACGTGTTCCATGTATTTTGCAAACGTATTTTTTCTGAAAAATGTAAATTGAAAAACTGAATAAATCGATTCCATTGGTACCTACATGCTCCGACATTTGAACCCTACAACAACGAATATAGAGTCAATTCTCCAACGACTGAACAGCTATGCCTTATATACTTTTATAACCATTCCAAATGGACAATATTTTGAAGCAATAAAAATCCTCTTGTTCATTTTTTAGTAAAAATATTGGGATTGTGATGTTGGTAACTGGTTGCTAGTCTATCGTCTAATATTTTCTATTCACCTCTAACCTCTTAGTTGCCTTTTACGACATGCCGATATGAAGGGCAGCTAGTTATCATATTTTTACCCTAGCACTGGACTTCAATATTTACATATAATATATATTCTTCACACCCTTGTTTTATACATAGTAAATGTGCGTAATATGTGTATGATTAATAACTAACGGGACTTATCGCGTATGTTTTTATATAATAAAGTTACCTTCATTAACCCGACGTTTCGGCTACGTTGCAGCAGCCTAGGTCACGGTCAGTTTACGATAAGTCCCGTTAGTTACTAATCATGAGTATAAATTGCGGATCTCTTAAAACTATAATTTATATATGTATGTTTTTGGTATGTTTTTACAAAGATGTTTTTTTAGAATATTAGAGAATGATGTTCAGGACACTAACGCAACATTCCCCTAGTGCCAAACTAGACTTCTAGACTAGACTAGATAATCCCAGACTTGAGACATAAAAAGAATGACAAGGGGGAAAATGGTATTTAGTGGGCGATGTGATAGCAATCTGTCATGAATGTTCCATATGACATCACAATCCTAATACTCATGATAAAATTGGCATAGGAGATATAATCATATATCCGATATTTATTGGCTCTATAAGAATAACTTCCTGTATAACAAGTCTGCTTGTATAAGTATGTTAGAAGTACCACCGAGTGTGTATGAGGTGGTGTATGAATGTCAATGAAGCGAAAGTGTTCTGTCGGGATCGGGACAGATGGGATCTCTATCCTATTACAGGGAATCAGGCAGCGTGTATATATGTATATAGTATCAATTTATGTATGTGTTTTGCAGACTTCCTGCCCAACTCGGAGCTGATCAACATGTCGAAGCGGCGCAAGGTGGCGGAGATCACGGGAGAGATCCAGCAGTACCAGAACCAGCCCTACAACATCATCGTCGACCCCGCCGCCAAGGTAGCCATCACTTACTAGCCACTATGTATGAAGACTCAACGGTCCCTTTTTTTTTATTTTATTCTTTATTAAGCCATTCACCACTAAGGTTTATGTCGGCTGAAATACAAACACTGATGCCACGGCGTTTGAACTTCTTGTTATTCTGTCGCCATGGATACAGCAACGCCGCCAGCCGCTACAACCGAAGAAAAACGAAATCGAACCTCCAATGCCTTGCTCTCTTCCTTGTTCTTCGGTTCGTTCCAGTTGAGGATCCAAATCTTATCCCAAAGCGAACATATTTGGCATCCAGTTTGGCATCACAATTGACTAAATATTCAGCCGAAAATAATTATTTGTATTTTCAACTTTCACTGTGCTGCTGACTTTGTTGATGCACCATAGACGACTGTGTCAACGGTTCCTTACTGGCACACATCACTACATAGTATAAAACAAAGTCGCTTTCTCAACAACATAACACATAACAACAAACAACATAACATCAAGTTTTTACAACATTGACTAAGCTCGCCTTTCAAAGATTATGTAAACATATATTTACTATACATAGACATATATACATATATTATATTATCACTATTATAGTATAAAATAAAGTCGCTCTCTCTGTCCCTATGTCCCTTTGTATGCTTAAATCTTTGAAACTACGCAACGGATTTTGATGCGGTTTTTTTTAATAGATAGAGTGATTCAAGAGGAAGGTTTATATGCATAAAAACATCCATTAAATAGTGGAGTAGGCTATATATTATATACCCGTGCGAAGTCGGAGCGGGTCACTAGTATACATATATACACGTACATACATGATAATTAGCTGACGTTCACTGAGTGAGCGCTTTATTTGTTATTGACGTCATTGAATACCCTAGTAAACCCTAGTATTTATCAACAACTCAGTAGTGACACTGCCATTATATATTCCAAGAAACAACCATGACTACTCACGATACTTTCACTCACACTACATACATACATATCACGCCTGATTCCCTGTAGAGGGGTATGGAGAAATCACAGATCCCCATTTATCCGGATTCTCACTGACCACTTTCGCTTCATTGACACTCATAAAAATTGAAGTGGAAGGGCGGTTATGAAGTGTAGGGGCAGTTACGTTGAAGTGGAAGGGCGGTATGTATGTATAACACTCATTAACCTCTTCATACACACTTATACTACTATAATTCATTCATTCACTCACTCATTCGTTCACCCATTCACTCTTTCGTTCCGTGTGTCGGCAGGCGTTCCTGGAGCGGCTGGACCCGTTCCCCGGGATGCAGGACAACGAGATCACCGACTACCTGTACCAGTGCAGCCTCAACATCGAGCCCAAGAATCTGAACAACAAGCAGCTGCCTAAATTCGTGAGTCCCACTGACAAACACCAATTGAACTAGCCCCTTGTTATCGTACGTACGCGTCCACGACCTTTAACCCTTACCGGCTGGTTAACAACAAACAGCTGCCTAAATTCGTGAGTCCCACTGACTATTGTTCTAATAAACGTAAACCTTATAAAAAGTTACTATAGTGTTATTCGCGTTAAGAAAATAGTGACGTCATCATTACCCAAACGATTTGACCAATGAGACGTGACGACGAATGTCTGCGATTGGTCAATGTGACTGTTTTTCTCATTCACTCACGTCTCATTGGCCAGTTTAACCTCTGGTTATCATGACGTCACTATTTTCTTAACGCGAATACACTATAGGACTGCACTTTTAGCGCTGCCTGTACCCTTAGTCCCTTAGTCGCCTCTTACGACATGCCGGGAAGAACGGCAGCTAGATAACATTCTTTTTACGTCCCAGACTAGCACGGGATTATAATATAATACAGTATAGACGTAAAACATATGTATGTATGTACTAGTACTTATCTAATATAATAATAATAAAATTTGGACATTATTACTCCAATTGAACTATCCTCTTGGTAAGTTCATTTAAGACTTGTGTTAGGGTGCTAGTCAATGTATGTTTTAGAAATATATACATATAGAGTATATATAATGAAGAACCAGACTGGAAAGCAGAAGATAATCGTTGATTATATATGCTATCTACATATAATAAGGATATATTTGTTGATTATACATTGACCCTTAACATAAGTCTTAAGTGTACTTAGCAAGGGGGTTTCTTCTTGTGGTGTAATAGTGTCAAAAATAGTATTATTATATACTCAATTAAAACTTTTTATGTATTTTACTCCAATATAAGTATTCATAATATTGCCCTTATGTATTTCAGCCACGGAAGTATCCAGAGTTGTCATTGAAGCCCATCAAAGTGTCGAGAAGGGCGCTTCACGACAACGCTACAGGCCACGTCGACGACAATATCAGTATGTATATGATAGTTATCAATCAATCCCGGCTCTGGCATGTACCAATGAATGATATTTAAATATGTGTTTCTCATTTACGTACATAATTTACAGTCGCTAACGGAAAACTCGGAATAGGTAATAGACAGTGCCTATATACGGCGATACGGTTCACTACCTATCACGTTGGGTGCTGTCTATCTAGTGAAACGCAGGCTTCGAGTGAGTCATACCAAACATGCCTTCGAAATTTCGGAGATAGACATTCAAGCCTTTGACTATCCTGTCACAATAAAAAGAGAGTGTGTATACACAAGTCGTGGAGCGTATGTATATGTTAGTCAATCAGCCTATACTAGTCGTCTGCGGGACGTGGGTACAAAACTCGATCATTCGTGACCCTCATCTAGCCACTACCAGCGACTTTCTTGAGGTCAACAGACCATCTAAATAAGTATGAACAAAGGTTTATAACGAAACTGGGTATTGAACGTCAAAGTTTTTTTAGGTTTTGTCACTTTTTTGCAAATAAAAAACTTGCTTTAACTGTTTCTTCTATAGTTTGTTCTACCAACACGTCTTTTATTATTTGTTTTTATTTATCACGTCGTCGTTGATAGAAACAACCAACTCAGATATTAGCAATGCTACAACTATACACAACTCTAGAAGCATGTCGTTGAGTATATGTATAATTTATAAAATTATATTATTATAACATTAGGCATACTGTGTTTCCTGTAATTGAACGTATAATATGTGAATATCTACAATTTGTGTATTCTGTAATCGTATACGAGTATGACTCAAAATTAATAAAAGTCCAACTATCACATCACCATTATATCCGGAGCCCTATACAATGTATGTTTTGTTCGCAGGCGTGAACCAGCTATCTCCGACCGGAGGGCCAGCGTGGGATGGGACTTCCGTGGCTTCTCTGATGCTACACGATGACCATAGAGGTACGTGAAGATGAACGTATTCATATCCAATATAGGGAGCATGACTTAGGGCCAGTCAGGTACACACACCTTATTGGTGGCTAGGTTCGTCTGTAGGCTATCCCCCGTATCTTCCCACACTTGCAGGGTCGGGACCCCTCTGTCACGACTCTGCGGTGTGCCCATGGTCCTTCGAGCCGGATCCTAGTCAGCATTCTTGGTGGCACCAAAGTCCGACTGCACCTTTCTGTGGTTGGCGTCAGCATTCTGACGCTGTGGCCAAGAGCACTGACCTCGGCCGGCGCGGTATGTCCACGTGATCGTGGACAATGTTTATGTACGGTTCTGAGACGTGGACACTCACTGCGGGACTAGCCCACAAATTCAAGGTCGCTCAGCGTGCTATGGAACGGAAGATGCTCGGGGTTTCTCTGGTAAATCGCATCAGAAATGAGGTGATACGCCAGAGAACTAAAGTTACTGATGTAATGAAAAGCATTAGCACGCTGAAGTGGAGTTGGGCTGGTCACGTATGCAGAAGGACTGATGGTCGCTGGAGCAAAAAAGTCCAAGAGTGGAGACCGCGTCTCAGTAAACGTAGTGTGGGGCGCCCCCCGGCAAGGTGGGAAGACGACCTGCGCAGGTTGGCCGGCATCGAATGGATGCGAACGGCCACTGACAGGGAGAAGTGGCGTCATTTGGGGGAGGCCTATGTCCAACAGTGGATTGATACAGGCTGATGATGACGTCTATGTTAATATTTATTCCATCATTACTAAATATGACATATAGCTGGATGCCATTTGGGATCTTCATGGCACACGTTTGTTGACTGACAATTCATTGTAATAAAACTTTGTTCGCGTACAACATGTTTTATTTTAATCTTATTTTGTATAATAATCAATTTATATAATTATAGTATTCACGTAATGTGGAATCACAATAAATGATTATTATTATTAAATAGAAGCATGTTAGAAGTGATATTGAATGATAGAATTAAAATTAACGAATTAAATTTAGATAGAATTAAATGTATCAATTAATATTATTACTTAATTCACTGTGCCGTGGAATCACAATAAAGGATTATTATTAAATAGTTTAGATAAATAGAAATAAATGAACTGTACTTTTTCGCATATACATTTTTGCATATATTTTTCAAGATACTTGACTACAACCATACGTTATTAGCAATCAATAATCTTTTGTTCCCTAAAGAGTGACTTTATATTTGTTCATGATAAATAATTAACGGGACTTATCGCGTAAGTTTATATATAATAAAATTACCTTTATTAACCCGACGTTTCGGCTACATTGCAGTAGCCATGGTCACGGGCAGACTGACGATTCATGTTTCTTCGCCTCCATCGCAGTGTTCTGTCAGATTCTTCTCCGACTACCCTCACTTCTACGTTTTTATCAATAACACGCGATCTACACACTACACTCACAGATAGGGTTGCCAGACATACTTTATAATATAGTATTATACGTTATTTTTGGCAGGTATACTTTATAAAATAGAAATAAAATAAAGTATTGAAAATACTTTATTTCCACCTACAACTCCGAAATGTCAAATCATTGATAAAGAAATTGACTAAAATGCTCAAGATAAAGCCATAAAATAAAATATCGAATGACAGTAGTTGATTAACGTCAAATTGACGTCCGCGCGCCTAAAAATTATCAATCAATCAATGAAAAGTGAGTTTATTAGCAATTCACAATAAAGGTTAAGTAGTATAAGAATAGACTGTAAAAAAAAGGTTTTTAATAAATACTTTTTTTTTTGCAAAATACTTTTTTTTTTTCTAAATTCATGTATTTACTTTATTTTGGCTCAGAAAATCTGGCAACCCTACTCACAGATTATATTTGTTTCCCCCCCCAGGGCAGCGTGAAGCGACGTCCCCCCGGGGGGGATCCCAGCTGTCTCTCCTGGACAAAGGACTGGCGCTGTTCGACACCATCTCGCTCAACTCCCGCTCCACTAACTTCAGAGAGGAGCCGCCTTCGCCACGGGATAGGCATTCGCCACGGCATGAAAGGTTGGTTGGGTTGATTATGTTGAGTAGTGTATAGTATATATACTGGATATAGTAGCATACTGGGACGTAAAAATTATATTTAGTACATCAAATGAACTGGCCCCTTGGTAAGTACATTTAAGATTTGTGTTAAGGGTACTAGTCAACTTAGATTTGAGAAATACGAGTATATACTTGTTATATATAGATAAATACGTATATAGCATATACATGTACATTTACATCAAACATCGTGAGGAAACCTGCCTATTCTTCAGGATATGTAATAGTCAGTGCCTATGTACGCCGATACGGTTCACTACCTATCACGTTGGGTGCTGTCTATCTAGTGATACGCGGGCTTCGAATGACCCATACCTAACATGCCTTCGAAATTTCGGAGATGGGCACTCAAGCCTCTGACTACCCCGCCATAATAAAAAAGGGAGTGTGTATACACAAGTCGTGAAGCGTATGTATGTTTAATGAACGACCAGACTGGAAAGCAGAAGAAAAGCGTAGTTCGTTACTTTGAAATGAACCCGAGACCTCACTAGTAATATTAAGTATCTTGTATATATTGGTATCTATAGTATATTCGCTTTAAGAAAATAGTGACGTCATCAGGTCCCCATGATTTAACCAATGACATTTCATAAGGGTTGTCTGTTATTGGTCAATGTGACTTCTTTTCTCATTTACTCACCTCTCATTGGCCAGTTGAACCTCTGAATAACATGACGTCACTATTTACTTAACGTGAATAGACTATAATAAAAATCTTACAGGTCGTGTAGTCGAGGCTCGGCGTGGTCCCCCGTAGCGTGCACGCCCATTATGTGCACGGAGAGCGTGGAGGGCAGGGGCAAGGAACCCCTCAAGACGCCCACGGACGGAGACGACACGCACGAAAAGGTAACAGTGAGTGAGTGAGTGAATAAGTGAGTGCATGAGTAAGTGTGTACAAAGTACCTAGACAATGGCACGTGTAACCTAAAAGCTACTTACTTTATTTTATCTTTTTTTTTATTTCTTTATTACGTTATATTAGGTTATGTCGGCGAAAGTGCAAGCACTGATGCCATAGCGTTTGCACTTCTTGTTATTCAATTGCCGTGGTTATGCCAACGCCGCCAGCCGCTTCTACCGAAGAAAAACGAGGTTGAAGCTTCAATTCTTCTCTTCCTTGTTCTTCGGTTCGCTCCAGTTGAGGATCCAAATCTTATTCCAAAGCGAACATATTTAGCCAGTTTGGCATCACAATTCACTAAATATTCGGCCGAAAATAATTATTTGTATTTTCAACTTTCACTGAGCTGCTGACTTTCTTGACGCACCATAGACGAGGGAAATGTTTATTAAATCATTTAAAATGGAAAAAGGTACTGTTGGGTACTATTTAATGCTAAGAAGCGTAAATATCGTGACGATTACTTTTTGAGTATCATACTCTCAAAGTGAGCATGCAATCCTCGCACTAATCAATAATTGGTATACTTTTTTAAACCTTATATTGCTGAATAATGATTGATGATTCTATAGTCATAAGAGATTCGCGATTTATACTCATGATTAATAACTAACGGGACTTATCGCGTATGTTTATATATAATAAAATGTCGGGTTAATAAAGGTAACTTTATTATATAAAAACATACGTGATAAGTCCCGTTAGTTATTAATCATGATTGATGTTTTAAAAGTACATAATTATATGTCTACAAATATATGTACGTTCATATATCTTATCGGCTCAGGAGGAGGATTGGCGTTGTGGGCTTTGGCCTGCAACATATGCTCAGCCTGGGCCCTTTCACACTGACACTGCAGTATCTTATCAATTGTAATAAATGTAAATGTTTATGTACCTGTGTTGTTTTTGTGATTGAATTTTTTGTTCTATTCTATTCTATTTGTAGTACCTTATAATGTTCATGATTAATAACTAACGGGACTTATCGCGTATGTTTTTATATAATAAAGTTACCTTTATTTAACCCGACATTTCGGCTACGTTGCAGCAGCCATGGTCACGGGCAGACTGACGATGCATATTTCTTCGCCTCCACCGCAGCGCCCTGTCAGATTCTTCTCCGACTACCCTCACTGCTACGTTTTTATTAAACACACGCGACCTACACACTACACTCACAGTATCTTGTGGCTTCACACGATCATGCTGAACCGAATGTCGATCTATTACGGTATTATAATGTTGTCTAATAAATGAGTGAATATTTGTTCCAGGAGCTGGTACCGCCACTGCTACCCCGGTCGAGTACGGCGTTACCCCCCGCACCCCCCGACAAGCCGCCCGCGGAACACCTCGCCAGCAGTGAGTCACTTTCTCATATTTATTTTGTAGTTATAATTAAGGTTTAAGATACATACACCTCCGTGGCGCGATCGGTTAGACGCCTGAATGCTAATCATGAGGTCCCGGGTTCGATTCCCGGCGGAGGCAGAGGTAAGAACTACGCTTTTCTTCTGCTTTCCAGTCTGGTCGTTGATTATATATGCTAAATATGTATTTATCTATGTATAATAAGTATATATTTCTTAAATATACGTTGACTAGTACCCTTAACACAAGTCTTAAATGTACTTACCAAGGGACTAGTTCAATTGGTGTAATAACGTCCTACAATATTATTATTATTATACATACTTTTGTACACACTCCCTTTTTTATTATGGCGGGGTAGTCAGAGGCTTCAATGCCCATCTCCGAAATTTCGAAGGCATGTTAGGTATGGGTCATTCGAAGCCTGCGTATCACTAGATAGACACCACCCAACGTGAAGTAGTGAACCGTATCGCCGTATATAGGCACTGACTATTACCAAAAATTGTTTAAGATATGAAAGATAATCTAGTGATGTAAAGAAAGGTAATAAAAAAGGTATGTTAAGGTGGTTTGTGGACATAGAGCGAATTACTAAAGGAATTTATGGAAGGTGTAAGATATTTGTCACCAAAAAAAAATTGACAATTAGTTGTTTCAGTTTAGTTTTTTCACATTGTCATTTTGAGTTCTTTGTGAGACATATTTATGGAAATGAGCGCATTTATTCTCTTATGTATCCTTGTTATATTTATTTTCTGTGTTCATTTCTGTGTTATTCCTTAATAGAAAATAAATAATAAAGTTACATTATCGTGTATACAAGTACATGATGCGTGATGCGAAAATAAATAATTATTATCTTAAGCGAAAGGTGATAGATTATCTGTAGTCACCGCCTATCGCGTTACGACGTATACTTACTGATGTACAGTAAACGCTAAAAGTGCAGTCCCAGCAACTTTTCATAAAGTTTACGTTTATAAGAACAAAAGACAATATTTTTCATTTCAAAGCAAGCGAACGTATAGTGGCCATGACAATGCATAGTGGCGCCAGTTTTAAAATGTTAAACATTGTCTTTTGTTCTTATAAACCTAAACCTTATAAAAGTCACTGGGACTGCACTTTTAGCGTGACCCTCAATCATCATCATCATCAGCCTGTATCAATCCACTGTTGGACATAGGCCTCCCCCAAATGATGCCACTTCTCCCTGTCAGTGGCTTTGAATACAATTACGTATATTGACGCTTTTATGTTGTTCCCAGTATCGCCCCCCGCAGAGCCCCCGGAGCGGCCACTGCCAAGCCCCCAACACCAGGAGTTGATAAGGTAACACTTATGCTATACATACATACACATCACGCCTGATTCCCTGTAGAGGGGTAGGCAGATCACGGATCCCCATTTGTCCCACTGACAGAACACTTTCGCTTCATTGACACCTCATACATCTTCTCATACACTCTCGGCGGTTATAGGTACTCCTAACGTCACCTTTTTTCAGCTTCAGTATAGCTTATGCTAAACTGAAGCGAAATATAATGTTAACTAGCTGCCTTTCTTTTTGGCATGTCTCATAGGCTGATTTAATGTTAATGATATTGAGCCTAAAGAATGAGAAAGTGAACCTTATAAAAGGGCTAATAAAGCTTATAAATTGAAGCTATATGTTGGTATGTGAGCTGTTCTTAAAATTCTATATTATTGTATAGTCTGGCTAACGAAAGTAGATACTGCAAAAGCGCGGCAAATTTAAAATATATTAGCATTGCAACCCTAAAATAAAAAGGAAAGGCGGAACAACTCACTTTTGATACTTTGACATTTATTTTTATTTTACTAGTGGATGCATCCAATTTCGTCCGCGTTATGACGTGATTAAAAGTAGCTTATATAAGTTGTTATCTCTTTATTAACTCCATACCAAACATCACACGGATACGTCACTCCATTGTAGCGTATTAAAGGAACAAAAAGAACAAACAATAAAATAACTTAAACAAATATGTACTTACTTAATTAAAATAAAAAATATCAAGACATTTTGACCGTACTAACCTAACCATAAAGAACGCAAGTCAACCATAAAGAATCATCAACAACACGCCAACTTCGGCGTCAGAAATAGGAATGCCATACACTAATTCTGATTTTACCAAATTTTTCGGAAAACAGCCAAAAATTATTTTCTTTAAAATAAAATTGCCAAGTTTTTCTCTACCAAATTAGTTAAGATATAGTGTACCTAATTACTTAAGCTATTTATTAGACCAACGTAAGGCTTACTGTAGCTCTTATAATGGTCCAACACGTACATACAAGACTTATTTTCGACTAACACAATGTTAGCAGACGTACGATTTTTTATAACTCTTTTTATAAAATGTTCAAAATGAGTTTGTTTTAAAAATGCCTTTTTGGAATTAATTCTACCTAAGTACTTTCTACTTAAAATACCTCAAATTGTAGGGTAAATATCCGATGGTAGGAACACTTTAGTGTTGTCATATAAAAAGTTTGCAAAATTATCCAGTATCTACTTTCGTTAGCCAAACTATAATCATTTTATTTGAATAATTGTGAAGGACGTATATATTGTAGTCTTTAAAAATCGTCTCTTCTAATGTCTCACTTAGTTAGTATAGTGTATTTACTTGAGCAAGCACGGTACTGCTTTCTCAATTTTGATGTGTACATACATACACATCACGCCTGATTCCCTGTAGAGGGTAGGCAGAGATCACGGATCCCCATTTGTCCCACTGACAGACCACTTTCGCTTTCGACACTCATACATCTTCTCATACACAGTCGGCGGTTATAGGTACTTTGAATTTGAATTTTGATTTTTTTTAAATTTGAATTAAGGTACTCCTAATAATAATTTAATGTATACTACGTACAGACTGATATACTGAGTACTGTCTATCTGGTTACCGTGGTGAACTAAAGTTGTTTGTGTGTGTTTTCAGGAACTCCCCCCGCAAGTCCCCGGCTCCAGTCCCTCCCCCCTCCATGAGTCCCCTTGCAGCGGGGGACAGGTGAGTGACCTTGCTTACAGACATAGGGGTTCTATGTTTATATAATAGTAATATTTGGACATTATTACACCCATTGAACTAGCCCCTTGGTAAGTACATTTAAGACTTGTGTTAAGGATGCTAGTCAACGTATATGTAAGAAATGTATACATATTATATATAGATAAATACGTATATAGCATATATAATCAACGACCAGACTGAAAAGCAGAAGAAAAGCGTAGTTGTTAACTCTGCCTCCACCGAGTATCGAACCCGGGACCTCACGATTAGCGTTCAGGTATCTAACCAATCGCGCCACGGAGGTTGTCAAATTCTATGTTTATATAGTCCAGTGATAGCTGGGACGTTAAAAGAAGGACTTTCCAGCATGTCGTGAGAGGCGACTTAGGGACTCTGGGTCAATGGGATCTATTGGGTAACGGACTAACAACCTGTCACCAAGATCCTGTCCACCCGTTTCTCAAAGAACAAAGGACATTCATGCACTTTTGTTCTTCAAACTGCGAACATCGGTCTTAAGTGACCTACACATGTGCATATGCGTGAGTTTCAAGGAACTTTTCGTCACGTTTGGGCTGTTGGAAACAATGTTGAATAAATTTAGAATATTAAACTCAACATTAACATTGTTACATATTTTCTTCTGTATGAATGTGTATATATGTATGTGTCCCAATAAAAAAAAACAAACGTGATCACGAACATGAAACCTTGCGGCATAGTCAGAGGTTTAGGTTTCCACCTCCGCAATTGCGAAGGTAGTAATTCTATGGCCACCTCCAACCCACGCGTAGCCCAGAAGTTATTACTAATTGTAACAGGTGGGAAGCCATGTCGCCATTTACAAGCACTGACTATTAATAATAATAATATTTTATTATTACATGTACGCATGGGAAGACCTGTAGTCAGCAGTGGATTGTCGTAGACTGATTGATTTGATATGTATATACGTTTCAATCCATCCAACATGTGTGATATTATTTTTTACTGCTGTAGGACCATGAGATAAATATTTATTGTTGTTCCAGAAACCTTAGGTTTAACTTTCCGTCGTCAACGCAGTCGCCGCCCGCGCCGCCTCTTACGCCGCATCCGAGTAAGTCAATGCCATATACATAAAATTTATAACAGATTGTTTTCATTTTCTTAGTGTCTTATGTACTTTTTGTTTGAACTTGTCACTACATAGTATAAAACAAAGTCCCTATGTGCCTTTGTATGCTTAAATCTTTGAAACTACGCAACGGATTTTGATGCGGTGTTTTTTAATAGATAGAGTGATTCAAGAGGAAGGTTTAAATGTATAATAACATCCATTAAATAGTGGAGTAGGCTATATATTTTATACCCGTGCGAAGCCGGAGCGGAGCGTATATATATATATGTGTGTGTATATTGTAAATCTCTGTAATACTGTAACATATATGTACATTACTGTTTTATATAGGGATATTTATTTAATGTTATTTATTGTTTTATTTATGTGTGGTATTATGAAAGTCACTAGTATGTGTAGCAACATTTAGTGTGCAGTATGTGTTCGCCTTTAAGTGGGCAAATACTCTAAAAAGAGCTTGTATGCATAAATATCTTTTGTTATCTGTTTGTGTTTGTCTGTTGGCGTCCCAAATAAATAAAATAAAATAAATACACATACATTTACCCACTTCTAGTCTGGAACGAAAAAAGCATGCGAACTAGCTGATGTTCTTGATAACATGTTGCAGGAGACCTCTAAAGGACTATAGTATACTCGCTTTAAGAAAATAGTGACGTCATCAAGGTCTCCATGATTTAACCAATGAGATTTTATAGGGGTTGTCTGTTATTGGTCAATGTGACTTCTTTTCTCATTTACTCACGTCTCATTGGTCAGTTTGACCTCTGATTATCATGACGTCACTATTAACTTAACGCGAATAGACTATAGGGGAACTTGACGCTATTGGCTAGTCAAGTGTGAGGGAGATATTGAACGTAGAATGTGTGCAGGTAATAAGATTAATGGGGCCATGTATAGTGTTATGGGTAGCTAGCTGGTTTCTCAATCGGCACGTATGGCTATTCATAGGGCTGTGCTGGTTCCAACATTGACTTATGGTAGTGAAAGTTGGGTATGGCAAAAGAAGCATGAAAGTAGAATCAATGCCGTCGAAATGCGGTCACTGAGAAGCATGTTAGGAGTGACATTGAATGATAGAAATAAAAATAGTGTGTGAAGGGAAGGTTGCGGTTTGAATGAAGATGTAGTGACTAAGATTGAAAAGAGCATGCTTTGATGGTTTTGACATGTTATGCGGATCAATGATAGCAGATTGACAAAAGGAATATATGTATATTTCCACCAATTTTCCATTATGACATCGCTACACCAATATTCATGGTAAAAATGTCCTTAGATGCGATTCTATCCAACCTGAAAGGGATGATAGAATGTGAATGTACCTGTAATATTAATGATGTTGGTTGCAGCGTTGTGCGCAGGCGCGAGCTGCAGCACCCCTCCCCCGCTCCCCCCGCGGCGCCGAAGGGACTCCGGGGCGCCCAACACGCCGCACCACCAGGTCAGTGCACATATACCATGTACCTAGCTTTATAGTCTATTCGCGTTAAGTAAATAGTGACGTCATGATATATAGACGTTAAACTGACCAATGAGACGTGAGTAAATGAGAAAACAAGTCACATTGACCAATCGCAGACATTCGTTGTCACGTCTCATTGGTCAAATCGTGGGGACATGATGACGTCACTATTTTCTTAACGCGAATACACTATTGCTTTAGTAACATACATAATGGCAGCATTCCTCACTTTTTTATTCCGCTAGGGGCGCTAGTGAGAATGGAGACCTGTCAAGTGTCAATTTCTAATCATTTTCTAATAATCTATTTGTTTATCAATAGTTCAACGTTGTTTATGATAAAAATGTCGGAAAAATATGTATTTTTAATTTATTATTTATTTAAAATAATTTAATAATACGTATGTTTAATTAAATTATTTAACAAATAGATGTTTGTTTACATTATGAAAACGACCGGTTGGCATTTGACAGGTCTCCGTTGACTACAGCGCCACTAATTTGGAACTAAAACAATGTGGCCATTATGACTAATATACAGTGTCTTTGTCTTTTATTTCATTATAAATATTAAGTCAGTATTAAACCAGTATTCAGATGTCTCATTTGTAATCTATTGCCACACCTTATACACAACGGTGTAACATCTATGTGTATAAACCTGCTATATTGATGATTCCATGCAATATTGTGCGTTAATGTATGCGTGCTTGTCTATCACAATTATGTCACATAATATAACAATAAGAATCAAAAAATTTCTAATCGGAGAATCAATATGTTTAAAAGGAGTTAATTGTATAATTTTAATTGTTTAATGGTATTTTTGTAAGTTTTTTTAGAATGGCTGACATATTTTCTGTTCATCCTCGAAATGCTCATACACTTGAACCACAATTTCCCTAGCGCAGCTATTTAAAACGCAAGACATTGTTATTACTTAAAAAAATGAACACGTGCTTTGCTAACCGTATTCAATGACCTAATAAATGAAGTGCGTACTCACTCAGTGAACGTATAATATATGTATACGTAGAATATCACTACATAGTATAAAACAAAGTCGCTTTCTCTGTCCCTATGTCCCTTTGTATGCTTAAATCTTTGAAACTACGCAACGGATTTTGATGCGGTTTTTTTGAATAGATAAAGTGATTCAAGAAGAAGGTTTGTATGTATAATAACATCCATTAAATAGCCAGAAGTGCGAAGCCGGAGTGGGTCGCTATACGTAGGATATATATGTTATGTACCCGTATATAACACTATAGTCTATTCGCGTTAAGAAAATAGTGACGTCATCATGACTCCACGATTTAACTAATGAGATTTTATAGGGGTTGTCTGTTATTGGTCAATGTGACTTGTTTTCTCATTCACTCACGTCTCATTGGCCAGTTTAACCTCTGATTATCATGACGTCACTATTTACTTAACGCGAATAGACTATAGCGCAGCTATTTAAAACACAAGACATTGTTATCAGTTAAAACATATCAACACGTGCTTTGCTAACCCTAATCAATTACGTCAGTAATAACACTCAGTGAATGCATAATACATGTATACGTAGAATATACATGTCATATACCTGTATAAAACACTAATACACCTTGTTACCCATTTGCAGCCCCCCCTCGATCTCCGCAGCACCCCCTCGCTGACGCCGGCCAGTGCGGAGCGGGACAAGGGGGGCCCCCCGCCGCTGCCCCCGCGGCCCCCTCCGCCGCCCGCGCCGCCCTCCTTGCTGCCCACCGCGCACTCCGCGCTGCTGCAGCGGAGACAGCACACGTGAGTTTATGCTCGTACATAGTGGGTACTTGGAAGGTTTAGTAATAGTGGGAGTTTAAGATATGCAAAATGTATATTTGGACTGAAGGCTTGTGTCAAAGTTTCAAGGAACTTTTATTTTTGTTTCTTTAATAAGCCATTCGCCACTAAGGTTATGTCGGCTCAAGTACAAAACTGATGCCATGGCGTTTGCACTTGTTGTTCAGTCGCCATGGTTACACCAACGCCGCCAGCCGCTACAAACGAAGAAAAACGAAGTCGAAGCTCCAATTCCTTGCTCTCTTCCTTGTTCTTCGGTTCGTTTCAGTTGAGGATCCTAATATAATCCCAAAGCAAACATATGTAGCCAATTTGGCATCACAACTGAGTAAATATTCAGCTGAAAAAAATTATTTGTATTTTCAACTTTCACTGAGCTGCTGACTTTGTTGACGCACCATAGACGACTATACTGGATACTTAAAAGATGTATTTAGTAATAGTGATACGTATGCAAAATGTATATTTAGACTGGAGGCTTGTGTCAAAGTTTCAAGAAACTTTTCGTCACGTTTGGGCTGTTGGAAACATACATACATATACATAAGCTTCACGACTTGTGTATACACAGTCCCGTTTTTATTATGGTGAGGTAGTCAGAGGCTTGAATGCCCATCTCCGAATTTACGAAGGCATGTTAGGTATGGGTCATTCGAAGCCCGCGGATTACTAGATAGACAGCACCCAACGTGATAGGTAGGGAACCGTATCGCCGTATATAGGCACTGACTATTAGGTTTCCTCACGATGCTTTCCCTCACCGTTAGCGACTGTAAATTATGTACGTAAATGAAAAACATATTTAAATTTCATTCATTGGTACATGCCAGAGTCGAGATTCGAACCTAGGACCTTTCTCATATGAAGGTCGAGGTCTTACCCACTGGGCTACAGCTGCTGTTTATCAATGCTGGAAACAATGTTGAATAAATTTAGAATATTAAACTTAACATTAACATTGATACATATTTTCTTCTGTATAAATGTGTATATATGTATATGTCCCAAACAAAAAAAACTTTAAAGTATTTTTGTCTAAATATACCGACCGATAGAGCAATATTGAAATTTATTAGGAGTGTGATTCGATCTGTCGCAAAGATAAGCAACGAGACTAAACATAGACACGTGATAAACGAATGATTTAATTTGGAACATTAAATTTCGTAATTGTTCTTATCTTATCGCAGATTAGTGACCGTGGGGTCACTTTTTAATTACGTTAATCGTTTGTCAAGTTCATTATTTCCTTATTGTTAACTGATAACCTTTGGTTGCTAATATTTCGCCAAATTGACTAAGAGTGCTAGCATGGTAAAAAGAATGCTTACTAACTAGCTGCCGCTCTTCCCGGCATGTCGTAGAAGGCAACTGAGAGGAGGTTCCAAAGTTGATCTATTGGGCGATGTGATAGCAACCTGCCACTAATGTCCCATATGACATCACAACCTCAATATTCACACTAAAAACTGGCCTAGGAGATATTATAATACCGAGGTTTTATTTGAAAAGGATTAAACGTGAAACGTCTAAATGTATTCCGTTAAGAACTGCAGCTGGTTAGCATTCTTCGTCAATTTGTTCGAAATATTAGCAACCAAAGGTTATCACTTCAAAATAAGGAAATAATGAACTTGAAAAATGATTTTATACGTTCCCGACTATCACGGGACAATACTCAATCAATCAATCAATCAGCCTATGTCAGTCCACTGCTGGACGTAGGCCTCCCCAAGGGTACACAAAGGGTACTCTTCCCCGAACAGGTAATAGTCAGTGCATGTAAATGGCGACATGGCTTGCCACCTGTCACATTGAGTACTGACTATCTGATCAACACGTGGGTTCGAGGTGGCCATAGAATTACGACCTTCGCAATTGCGGAGATGGACACCTGAACCTTTGACTACACCGCAAGGGTTAATAATGTATCTTTTTGTTCCGCAGGAGCATAGCCCCTAAACTACCACCGAAGCCGCCCCCACCTGTACTATCGCCGAGGACGTGAACCCAAGACTTCGAGGTGGGGCAGAGACCTAAAGCCCATGTAGGCATACCTACATATACATACGATGAATATAAATGTGAAAGGGTACTAGGATTATTGAAGGAAATGTAAAAAGAATGACTATAGTCTATTCGCGTTAAGTAAATAGTGACGTCTTGCTATTCAGAGGGTAAACTGACCAATGAGATGTTAGTTAATAGTAAACCAAGTCACATTGACCAATCACAGACAACCGTTGTCACGTCTCATTGGTCAAATTGCGGGAACATGATGACGTCACTATTTTCTCAATGCGAATATACTATAGATGCTTTTCTGTAGGAAGCGACTAAGGGACTAGGGGTCAATGGAAGTTATTGGGTGAAGAGATAGCAACCTGTCACTATTGTATAATAATATTAAGACCTTGGTGGATGTGTTAAGTTATAAAAGAGATGTTTTCATGTCTCCAAGGTTCTGTCCACCCCGAAAGGGATTAAAGGACGTGAATGTATATGGATTTATATGAAGTGCTGTCCATTTTGACTAAAGCATTTAGTCGCCTCCTACAACTAAAGAGCGAAATTATTGTCATTAACATACTATAGGTATGTATGAAAGAGAAATGATAGGAAGAAATTAGGGTACATATTCTCTGTCTACCCTAGGACTAAACGTGTGTATGTAGGTATCCTATAGGCTTAGGTCTATAGTCTAGCACAATATAAGCACATTCCAATACAATATGTTATTATATTTGTATGTAGATAAAGGATGTAAAGAAATCTATATATGTATGTATGTATGAAATCTACCTACCACTCTAAAACAATCAATAACTGTATGTATATGTTATTATAGTTCGCTTAACTGTATTGGGACTAGTTAGCCTATGTCAGTCCACTGCTGGACGTAGGCCTCCCCAAGGGTACACAAAACACGATCACTCGTGGCCCTCAGCCAACCACTACCAGCGATCTTTAGGTCATCGGTCCACCTAGCAGGGGGCGTCCTACACTACGTTTACCTAGACGCGGTCGCCATTCAAGAACCGCTTTGCTCCAACGGTCGTCGGTTCTGCGACAGACGTGGCCGGCCCACTGCCACTTCAGCTTGCAACATCGATAGACTATGTCTAAGACTTTGGTTCTGTGCCGGACGGATTTATTAAGGCAGTTTTCTCTGCTGTTTTCCTACGCTGCAAACACAGTGTGGGGCCGAGAAGCTAATGCTGGTCTTGAACCATGGAGTAATGAATAAGAGGAGTGGGCCTTACGCAATATTTGTATGGAAACTAGCGTGGTATTACGCGGGGTGAAACGAGGTACGCGGGACGGAGGGGAGATATTACAACCAATCAAAACACGGCATTTTGTGAGACAAAACATAGGTATCTTATTGACATGGCTTACCACTCGTCACATTGAGTACTGACTGGTCAACAGTGGGTCATAGAGTTCGAGGTGGTCATAGAATTACGACTTTCGCAATTGCGGAGTTGGACACCTGAACCTCTGACTACTCCGCAAGGGTTAATGGTCGTGAACGCGTTTGTCTTTTTGTCAGTTGAGTAGTTTCCCAGGGAATGGGTTATGGTACAAAATGGTTACTCGTCGCCAGTCATCAGAAAGCCGAAAGATCCTGCAACCTCGATGCACTGGATTTATAGTCTATTCGCGTTAAGTAAATAGTGACGTCATGATATATAAACGTTAAACTGACCAATGAGACGTTAGTAAATGAGGAAACAATTCACATTGACCAATTGCAGACGACAGTTGTCACGTCTCATTGGTCAAATCGTCGGGACATGATGACATCACTATTTTCTTAATGCGAATGTACTATAGAGTAGCAGATCAGACACAAGGCATCTTTACGTCAAATATATAGAAGAGCCCGGTACACGCTTCTGACATTAAGACCCTGAAATCCGGTGAAATTGGATAAAGCTCTACCAAAGGTACAGTCAACGCTAAAAGTGCAGTCCCAGTAACTTTTTATAAGGTTTAAGTATTTAACAAAAGACAATATTGTACATTTCGAAACACGCGAACGTAGTGGCCATGACGATGCATAGTGGCGCCAGTTTTAAAATGTGAAATATTGTCTTTTGTTCTTATAAACGTAAACCTTATAAACAGTTACTGGGACTGCACTTTTAGCGTTGACTGTACAAGCAGCGAATCCAACCCCACGGGTCGAAATGTCATCGTAGTGGCGGAAACGGAATCAACAGTTGTAAACTGCTGCAAAGCGCTCGTTGTGTCGTTATTGAAATTGTAAACAGAACAGATGAAATTCACAATACATAGGTGTGAGAAAGAAAGCTGTTACGTAATACTGGGCCCTTACTCCACTAATTAACTTTGACAGCCACACAACTGCGTCGCTACTGCGTTACTTCTGCGTCTCGGCTGTAAAAGTGGCACTCTGCTAATATTTTGATTGCCACAGTTGTACCTCAATAGCGAGTCAGTGGCGATTCAGTGGCAACTCAAAGTATAGTAATGTCAATAGTGGAGTACTAAATATAAGGCTATTGAACTGATATTGACGGACGATTGATTAGTGGAGTAGCCTTTTTGTATTCAGACGCAGAAGTACTTCAGATGTAGTTCGATTGCGCTTCAGTGGCCAACATTTGTTAGTGGAGTGCCAAAAGTGTCAAATTACGGCCACTGAAGTATTACAGTATCGATACTGAAGTAATATTGTGCCTACAATGCATGGAGTAAGCCCCTGCTCTCTCTTTCACTCCTATTGATTGGATGCTACTTTTAGTCTGTACGATTGAATATACACTCAAAGACTATTATTCCTTGTGGTGTAGTCAGAGGTTTACGTATCTATATCCGCAATTGCGGAATAATATGTTCACGGCCATATTGAAATTTTAATTTGACAAATAATTAGCACTCAATGTGACAGGTGGTAAACTAGAAATCCGTGTGAAAGCTATATTACGAATGATAGAAAAAACAAAGTAAGGACATTGTCTATTTTGTGGAATAGTCAATAGTCAGGGCTTTTACATAGTGTCTTGAGTGCAGACTATTTGTTGACTTGGTCTTTGAGTAACCTAAGACCTTCGCAGTGAAAAATTGAAGCCTCTGATTACCTCCTAAGAGTGAAAGGTCGTTAGCATAATATGTATGTACTAGTGACCCGCTCCGGCTTTGCACGCGCATAAAATATATAGCCTACTCCACTATTTAATGGATGTTATTATACATATAAACCTTCCTCTTGAATCACTCTATCTATTAAAAAAACCGCATCAAAATCCGTTGCGTAGTTTCAATGATTTAAGCGTACAAAGGGACATAGGGACAGAGAAAGCGACTTTGTTTTATACTATATAATATAATGTATGTATCTATGTATAATAAATATATGTTTACATAATCTTTGAAAGGCGAGCTTAGTAATTGTTGTAAAAACACATATTATGTTATATGTATGTTTACATAGATGTTATGTTGTTTCCCCGTGCTAGTTTGGGACGTGACTTTCATTAACCAGCTGTTTATAAATGTAAGAGATGATGAGAGATTTGGGGTAGCATTAGTTACTATTTTGGTAGTTATAAAGGTTACGGTGAGGGAAAACCTCGTGAGGAAACCCACCTGTTCCCCGAACAAGTAATAGTTAGTGCTTGTAAATGGCGACACGGCTTACCACCTGTCACGTTGAGTACTGACTATCTGGTCGACACGTGGGTTCGATTTGGCCATAGAATTACTACCTCCGCAATTGCGGAGATAGACACTTTGTTAGTCAAGGGTTAATAGTCGTGAATGCTTGTTACAAAAGATCTATGCCACCTCAGTCTCTTAATCATCTGTTTCAATTCGCGTGTGAATAAAGAGCTAGGCTGGTTCGATATGCATTTTAGTCTCAGACTCATTCTCTGCTATACCTCATTGATTTAAGTTTCGTTATGTTGTAAGGGCCTTTAGACAAATCGCAAACGCCAAGAGAATAGAAATCAACCCTTAACACAAGTCTTAAATGAACTTACCAAGGGGCTTGGTGTAATAATGTCCAAATATTATTATTATCAAAATGAATGGGGTTTTATTACGTTGGGTGCTGTCTATCTAGTGAAACGCGGGCTTCGAATGAACCATACCTAACATGCCTTCGAACTTTCGAATATGGAGACTCAAGCCTCTAATTACCCCGTCACAATAAAAAGGGAGTGTGTATACACAAGTCGTGAAGCGTATGTGTGTGTTAGAAAGATGGCGTGACGACCTCCGTGGCGCGATTGGTTAACAATCTAAACGCTAATCGTGAGGTCTCGGGTATGATTTCCGGTGGAGGCATAGTTAAGAACTACGCTTTTCTTCTGCTTTCCAGTCTGGTTGTTGATATATGATTTTATCAATGTATATTATGTACATATTTGTTACATATACGTTAACTAGTACCCTTAACACACTTCTTAAATGAACCTACCAAGGGGCTAGTTCAATTGGTGTCCTAAATTACATGCATACACATCACGCCGGATTCCCTGTAGAGCTGTGTCAGAAAGTGGTCTGTCAGGATAGGGACAAATGGGGATCCGTAATCTCTGCCTACTCCTCTACAGGAAATCAGGTGTGATGTGTATGTATGTATGTATATTAAGATTTCTATTCTTTTAGCGTTTCCTCATTTGTCTAAAGGCTTAAGTGAAATTGTAAAAATGTTAAGAGACCGTAGATTAATTGTATAGAATAGTTGTTAAGAATTTTTCCCCAATTTAGGGAAAACGCTTCAGTCTGGCAACCCCAGGTGTGGCCAAGTGAATGCGTGTACCTTTAGACATGTTGCATAGTTGCCATAGAGTTTTATTATAAGTAGACATTTTATGGAATTTTCCACTTAGTGTAACTCAAAATCCATAATATTTTATTCTAAAACATATATGTTTTTGTTTAAAAACTAACGGGACTTATCGCGTAAGTTTTATATAATAATATTAGAGTTTCGGCTACGTTGCGGTAGCCATGGTCACGGGCAGAACTCAATAAATAAAATAAGTCCCGTTTATTTTAATCATGAGTATAAATCGTTAATGTCTTAAAAATATGTGTTTTTAACTAATGTTACATCATACTAAAAGAACTTTGTATGGTGTATATAACTTCGAACATTTAATACCTTACAGTTTTAAGAGATTCGCGATTTATACTCATGATTAATAAATAACGGGACTTATTGCGTAAGTTTGCATGGCTACTGCAACGTAGCCGAAACGTCGGGTTAATAAAGATAATTTTATTATATAAAAACTTACGCGATAAGTCCAGTTAGTTATTAATCATTTAATACCTTTTTAGTTATTTTTATCATTACTATTACCTACGGTATGAACTTAATAATATAATATGGAATATTTATGACAAATTGCTAGCCCATCTCTCAATAGATTCAATTGAGGCGATTCAATACTCATAGTTCGTTAGTCATTTTCTGTTTATGCTGTAGTGCTATCTAGCTATCTTTCTACACGGCATATCGTAGGAGGCGACTAAGGGACTAGTGGTTAATGGAATCTATTGGGCGATGGGCTAGCAACCTGTCAGCAATATACCGTATATCTCAAGCCTAAATGCTAAAAATGACAAGAGGATGTTGTGTGATATGTAAGACATAGTGAAAGGAATTTATGAGATTTTGAGTTACGTTTAAGTGGAAGCAAATATATAATTAATTATCTGTAAATGTAGTACTGATGAAATTCGATAGTTTTTATATGGATTCCAAGATAA
This sequence comes from Leucoptera coffeella, assembly GCA_030578115.1. Lineage (NCBI taxonomy): Eukaryota > Metazoa > Arthropoda > Insecta > Lepidoptera > Lyonetiidae > Leucoptera > Leucoptera coffeella. Next base: position 40,657 of record JAMBLF010001298.1, read on the forward strand.
TACATAACGTATGTAGAAATGAAATTATTTAATTATATTATTATACAAGTAAATGAATAAATAAATTGTATTAAAATGTACAAAATGTGATGTAATGTTAGTAAACAAATGAATTTATGTGATTTTCTCTTGTTTCATTCATAGTACTCCTAAAACAGGTAATAGTTAGTACTTGTAAATGGCGACATGTCTTACCAACTGTCACATTGAATACTGACTATATGGTCAACACGTGGGTTCGAGTTGTCCATAGAATTACTACCTTCGCAATTGCGGACATGGAAACCTGAACCTCTGACTACCCCGTAAGGGTTAATGGTCGTAAATGTGTATGTATATACGTAATCAGATTCCCAATTAAATTGTTAGACAAACCCATTATTAGTGGGCGCGGACGTCTGTTAGCATTCCACTAATGGACTAGTGGTGAGCACGTGTCGTTAAATATAAGTTAATGCAAACATACACACACGTCATATATAGTATGCTATTAAATGCGAGATGGGTAGGAAATATTGACATCTAGATACTGACGGTGAGAGAAAACTTGGAAATCTGCCTATCCCTCGGGATAGGTTATAGTCAGTGCCTATATACGGCGATACGGTTCACGACCTATTACGTTGGGTGCTGTCTATCTAGTGAAACGCGAGCTTTGAGTGACCCATACCTAACATGCCTTCGAAATTTCGGAGTTGGGTTAAGTCGTCTGACTACGCCGCCATAATAAAAAAGGGAGTGTGTATTCACAAGTTGTAAAGCGTATGTTATGTTTATATCCTCTGTCGTGCTAGTCTGGTACGTAAAAAGAATGCAAACTACCTGCCGTTCTTCCCGGCATGTCGTAGGAGGCGACTAAGGGACTAGGGCTCTAATATAGATTGATGACCAAACAACGTTTCACCAATGTTTCATGTGATATAAAAAAACCGAATATTTATACTAAAATGTGACCTAGGAGATATTATATCTCCGGAGCTCTGTTCATCCCCAAAGCGATTGAATGACGTCAATCTATATGTATGTATATGATGATATATGGCTATCATATCAATATTTTCTTTCTACGTTACCACCAGCTTTGTTAACCCATCCAAACATTGCCCAAGCGTAGCACTGCTTAACTTAGGTGATTGTACGATAATAAATACAAATACATACATATCACGCCTCTTTCCCTACAGAAGGGAAGGCAGAGATCTCGGATATCAATCTGTCTCGATCATGAACCACGATGATCCATTATGACATTGCAACACCAATATTCATTTTAATAAGTGACCTAGGAGATATTACATTTCCGAGGTTCTGTCCACCCCGAATTCAAATCACTTTGGATTCAAAAAAAAAAAGGCAAACGCGTTCACCACCATTAACTCATGGGTAGTCACAGGTTAAGGTGTCCATCTAATGTAATTCTATGGCCACCTCGAACCCATGTGTTTACCAGATAGTATTTAATGTGACAGGTGGTAAGCCTTATCGCCATTTACAAGCACTAACTATTACCTGTTCGGGGAACAGGTAGGTTTCCTCACGATGTTTTCCCTCACCGTAGTATTCGTATGTATTTAGTATTGGCTTCATTGATGATAAATCATTGTTTGGGTAATTTATTCCATGTGTCAACGCAGTTAAGCCGCAGTTAGTTCAATTTAATTGGTTAATGGTAAACACGTGTCGTTAAATACATATTAATGTAAACACCCATTAACAATTGATGAGGGAAACACTAAAAAATCTACGTCTCTGTATAATAGTAAGGAATGTAATCATATGACTATTAGGCCATAGTCAACGATCCTGACGAATCTCACTTGGTTCACTCACATCCTTTAACAAACAAACGCATTTACGACCATTAACCCTTGCGGGGTAGTCAGAGGTTCAGGTTTCCATCTCCACAATTGCGTTGTAATAATTCTATGGACACCTCGAACCCACGTGTTTACTAGATAGTCAGTACTCAATGTGACAGGTGGTCAGCCATGTCGCCATTTACAAGCACTATTACCTGTTCCACGAACAGGTAGGTTTCCTCACGATGTTTTCCCTCACCGTATAATTCGAGGCATTACGTAAATGTGTTTTTAGTACGAAAACGTACTTAGAAATTTATTAAACTTCATTTTTATTAGTACATGCTCAAGCGGGATTTGAACCCTGATACAGAGCCAAGCCCCAAAACAAGTGAGCTACGTCGAATTTCACATCCTTTCACCTTCTTAAATGCTTTACACTATGCTCTTTTGTTCTTCACTACGCACACCCGTAAAAGGGCTAAAGAAACTTAAGTATTTTAATATATTTTACTAGCGACCCGCTCCGGCTTCGCACGGGTATAAAATATATAGCCTACTCCACTATTTAATGGATGTAATTATACATATAAACCTTCCTCTTGAATCACTCTATCTATTAAAAAAACCGCATCAAAATCCGTTGCGTAGTTTCAAAGATTTAAGCATACAAAGGGACATAGGGACAGAGAAAGCGATTTCGTTTTATACTATGTAGTGATGTATTCCATAAACTTGTCGGATGTATTGTAGTGTAAATATCATAATATTACTTATATTCACACTACAGCCATTTACTTACAATGAAGTAGCTTATGATCTCGATAACTATTTAATTTTGTTACCTATCCTGGCAAACCACTATCTATACAGAACTTTTATTTATTAATGTGTAAAGCTAAAGTGGAAGGTAGAGTTGGACGGGGTAGGCCGCATACAACTTATACAGATCAAATTGGAGACATTCTCAAGGCGGGTGTAGCGTGAAGAACAGAAGAGCATGTAAGAAGGTTAATGGGTGTGAGTGAAGCAAGAGATTTGTCACCCGTTCCAGGTGGCCTAATAGTCTCTGCCTATCCCGTTGGAGACGTAGAGGCGTGAATATATGTATGTATTGATTTTGTTATTTCTTTATAATGTAATTGGTTTTATTAATTGCAAAAGGTTGATAGGAACTAAATGCCTTGAACTTTAGCGATTTGGGATTTGAACCCGGACATATTCGAGCAGATAAGGTGAAAAGCTTATTCTTACAGATGGTATGTATCATTATTTACTTTTGTTTATCATTTATTTTATTGTGAAGAATATTAATTGTATATTGTCGTGTATGTACATACATGGAGTCTTGGAGTGGAGACCTTGGGGGGAAGCGGCCCAGAGGAAGACCACAGATGAGGTGGCCGGACGACATCCAAATGATAGAGGGTCAAACTAACAAATGATAAAGCACGTGGCCCAGGACCGTGTTAAGTGGCGCAAACTGAAGGAAGCCTACACAAAACTAGTCGAGAGTGGCTGAGAAGAAGAAGTACATACATACGCATCTTTTATGTTTCAGATAGGCAGGAAAAGATTATAGATTTCCATTTAATTCGAATGTGGTAAACTACACATACACAACACGCCTGATTCTCTGTAGAGAGGTAGATATCTCGAATCCCCATCTGTCCCAGGCCCTTACTCCACTAATTCATTTTAGCCACGATATTACTTCAATATCGATACTATAATACTTCAGTGGCCGTAATTTGACACTTTTGGCACTCCACTAACAAATTTAGGCCACTGAAGCGCTATCGAACTACAAGTACTTCTGCGTCTGAAGTACAAAAAAAGCTACTCCACTAACCAAATGTCCGTCAATGTCAGTTCAGTAGCCTTATATTTGGTACTCCACTATTGACATTTCTATACTTGAGTAGCCACTGAAGCGCCACTGACTCGCTATTGAGGCACAACTGTGGCAGATCAAAATATTAGCAAAATGCCACTTTTACAGCCGAGACGCAGAAGTAACGAAGTAGCGACGTAGTTGTGTGGCTGTCAAAGTTAATTAGTGGAGTAAGGACCCCGATCCTGACAAACCAGTTTCGCTATATTGACACTCGTACACCTTTGGTGGTTACCCAATAAGACATATGACAGTCAGATTGGCGACATATTGTAAAAAGTTTACGTTAGAAGTACCTATAACCACCGAATGTGTTTGAGATGTATATGTCGCGGAATGATTTCATAATTCGGGTGTATATGTTATGATTTGATATTTCGGGTCTTTGCAAAAAACCTAGGCATTTTTCGAAAACACGGATTATTAGATCAGTGGAAAAAATGGGATGAATGATCTCTGCCTACCCCTTTGTGGTTAAAAGTGTGTAAATGAATTTCACTTGAATGATATGAATAAACGGTGTTATCTAAACACGAAACGTAGGTTTCCGTCCATATGGGAAATACCTAATAAATGTTTTGTAAACACCTAATATCATTTCGCAAGAAAAAAGACAAACACTCAATTCAACGTCATTACGCAGGAAGCGAATTGAAAATAAGCGGTGTTAAATTAGACATACAAATATACACCAGTTTACATACATATATACACATCATGCCTGATTCCCTGTAGAGGGGTAGGCTGAGAGCACGGATCCCCATCTGTCCCGATCCTGATAGACCACTTTCGCTTCATTAAGACTCGTACACTTCTCATACACACTCAGCGGTTATAGGTACTTCTAGCGTCACGTTTTTTCAATATTGTGTCTATTTGACTGTTATATGTCTTATTAAGACCTCTACGTAACCGCCCTTTCACTTCACTCATATATATTCCTTTTGTCAATCTACCATAATTCATCATATTATTACATCAGTTTATCGGATGTATATTTCCTGTGTCACATTGAAAAACGTAAGGGTTATAAGACATATATGATAGCCAGATACACGCCATATTAAAAAGGTTGACGTTAGAAGTATTTATAACCGCCGAGTGTGTACGAGAAGGTGTATGACTGTTAATGAAGCGAAACTGATTTATCAAGATTGGGTCGGATGGGAATCCGTACTCTCTGCCTACCCCTTTGCTGGGAAAGGCGTGATGTAGATATATATTTCTTTTATCATATTTAATAGTAATCCTTCAGCATCACTGTCAGAATTATGATGACATTACGGACATACAAAGAAATCAAGACTGTCGTAAATAGCATCATTTTATCTAATGGCCACTTTGGTTTCATTGCTATCCATATAACTCAACATGCATTCATATTATAGTTATTAATTTAAGTGTATATCTTATATGGATACTAGCCACCCGCTCCGGCTTCGCACGGGTATAAAATATATAGCCTACTCCACTATTTAATGGATGTTATTATACACATAAACCTTCCTCTTGAATCACTCTATCTATTAAAAAAATCCACATCAAAATCCGTTGCGTAGTTTCCAAGATTTTAGCATACAAAGGGACATAGGGACAGAGAAAGCGACTTTGTTTTATACTATGTAGTGATTATCTGTCATATGACAGTCAGATAGACGCTATGTTGAAAAAGGGTGACGTTAGTAGTACCTATAAACGCCGAATGTGTATGAGTGTCAATGACGCGGAAGTGGTTCGTGAGGATCGGGATCTCTGCCAATCCCTCTACAGGGAATCAGGCGTGAGGTGTATGAATGTAACATAATTGTATGTATGTACAACGTTTGTTTTTTTCAATGCACGCACAACCTTGTCACCTTTTGATTTTCTGTTCGGTCGGAGTTGAATTAAGTGATAATTTGTAAGTTCTATGGTTTTGTAAGAAGCCATAACCTTGTAGAGATGCGAAACGAACGGAAGACTGGTCAGTATTTACTCATACAACATCAGTATTAAATACCGTCGTTATTAAGGGGAATGAGTATCTTATGTGATCGTGAACTGTTCATAATCGTTTATGGATACTGAATATTTACGGAATATTTATTTGTAAATTCGAGGTAGCTCATTGTTTGGGGCTTAGCTCTGTATCAGTGAGTACAAATCTCGATTGAGCCTGTACCACCATGTACCAATAGAAATGAAGTGTAATGAATTTCAATGTACATTTTCGTAATAAAAACACATTAACGAAATGCATCGAATTATACGATGAGGGCAAACATCGTGAGGAAACCTACCTGTTCGTCGAACAGGTAATAGTGAGTGCTTGTAAATGGCGATATGGCTTACCACCTGTTTGAGTAAATGTGCTATTCCACGAACAATTTTACACTGGTACTGAAGTGAACAGGAGAGACCATAAAACATACATACATTGTATACCAATAAAAGCATCATTACAGCACTTATAAACATAGAAAATATCATACCATAAATGTACAAAAAAGAAACTGTATGGTACAATAAAATATTTAATTCCGACCCTATTTTGTTGACGTATATTTCAATATTTTTGACGTGCATTCAATCATTTTCCTTTTAAAAATAACTGTTATAATATTAGAGTACCCGCCACATAAGGTGGCAGTTGGAGGCGTCGCCACAGTCGCGTAATCCAGTGTTGCCAGTAAACACGCCAAAACTAGCACTCACTGTGCCATACGGCTCGATACATTATATTGAGGTTTCATTTGTAACGATCTTTGGTTGCAGAGCTATAAACTCAAATAAAACAAATTAATATACCAAAGTCAAAAGTCAAAATATTTTTATTCAAAATAGGCCCTATCATAAGCTCTCTTTGAAAGTTATTTTATGATCTAAGTACAAATTAAAAAAACTATATATTGACAAAAGGAATATATATGAGTGAAGTGGAAGGGCGGTTACGTAGGGGCCGGCCTAATAAGACATATATGTAACAGTCAGATAGACGCTATATTGAAAAAAGGTGGCGTTAGGTGTACCTATAACCGCCGAGAGTGTATTAGAGAATGTATGAATGTCAATGAAGCGAAAGTGGTCTGTCAGGATCGGGACAAATGGGGATCCGTGATCTCTGCCTACCCCTCTACAGGGAATCAGGCGTGATGTGTATGTATGTATGTAAAAAAACTATTTCAAACATGGCACTGAGCATTGTCTTTACATATTTTTACCGAGGTTAGTTCACCAACCATTTCGGCTGCTCAAGATGCCACGTCATGAAGACCACGACCGCTCTGATAAGAGCGTAACGATTGAGAAGAAGAAGTTCAGCGGAGACCCTTGGAGAAGAACTAACAAGAAACTCCAGAAATCAATTTATTATAATCACCCTTAACAAACATAAAAATTACAAAGAGTGGGCAAAAAACACAACGCTGGTAATACTAAATTTACCTTTCATACAAAATAACACGCAATTGCGGAAACGTCAAATTTAGTTCCAAGTTTGGCTACTGCCAGCTTATGTGGCGGGATCTCTAATTCATGTATAGAGATCGCGCCACATAAGGTGGCAGTTGGAGGCGTCGCCACAGTCGCGTAATTCAGTGTTACCAGTAAACACGCCAAAACTAGCACTCACTGTGCCATACGGCTCGATACATTATAGGTTTCATTTGTAACGGTCTTTGGTTGCAGAGCTATAAACTCAAATAAAACAAATTAATATATCAAAGTCAAAATATGTTTATTAAACTATTTCAAACATGATTAATAATTAACGGGACTTATCCTTCTTATTATATATTACATATATTATGTGTTCCTTCACTCTGTCCGCAATAGACCGTTTAGTGTGTTCGACGTAGGATTTCCCACAGCTGCAATCAATCTTATACACACCCTTATATCTTATATCATGAGTATAAATCGCGAATCTCTTAAAACTATTATTTCAAACATGGCACTGAGCATTGTCTTTACATATTTTTTACCGAGGTTAGATCAGCGGAGACCCTAGCTTGGAGAGGAACTAACAAGAAACTCCGGAAATCAATTTATTATAATCACCCTTAACAAACATAAAAATTACAAAGAGTGGGCAAAAAACACAACGCTGGTAATACTAAATTTACCTTTCATACAAAATAACACGCAATGGCGGTAACGTCAAATTTAGTTCCAAGTTTGGCTACTGCCACCTTATGTGGCGGGATCTCTACTCTGTATTCTCTTTCAGTTGTAAATAAATATATATTTCGTACGGAAGAAAATAGAACAGAATCAATATAAAAAAGGAACTAAGGAATATGCGAAAGGTAAATACTATGCTATATATTGTATTTATTACATTTAGATATATTATTTACAGTTGCTAACGGTGAGGGAAAACATCGCGAGGAAACCTGCCTATCCCTTGGGATAGGTAATAGCCAGTGTCTGTAAACGGCGATATGGCCCAACTATTACGTTGGGTGCTGTCTATCGAGTGAAACGTGGGTTTCGAGTAGTTCATACATAACATGCCTTCAAAATTTTTATTATTCTTTATTTTTGAACTCAGTATTTACCAGTAAATACCCGTGTTGCCCATCACTACGTATGATGCAATGGTGCATCGAAGATTCCACAATGTTTGTTTTCTATTAAGTATTATTAATTGTTAACATTATTTCAAGACATATGGACACACTAATAGAAGACGTATACATACATACGCATCACGCCCTTTTCTTATGTAATTTTGCATACGGGATGCACTGTTTATGCACTATTTTTGTGTGAAAACTTTGTTGCTTTGCGTTTAGCTGTTTTCGAATTCGACTATGGGTACTGTTATATTAGACAATAATACTAACTTTCTGCTATCGTAAGCAATACCTAATTACTTATATACGGAGCTATTAGATGCATAAGTTAGTCTTGTAATTGCCGCGCTAGGGTTAGGAAATAAGATTAGCTTTCTTTTTAAATAAAGTTTATATTAAAGTAAACTTAGTTTTTTTTAAAAAAGAACCTCTTAAAATAAGCTAGCTTGATTGTAAATCTGACGTACCCATTCAAAATGGCGATTTGTTTCCTAAACTAAAAAGGCACTATTTTTTACTTATGCTCTATTTAAGCACTATTAACGCAGAGTTTTTTGGCATCGTAAGCTACTCAATATAGCTTAGGGATATAGCTTATACTAGATACACGCGAAGACATATAGACTTTACAAGTTTGTCAAGAACAGGTACAATTGAAATTTACTTATTCCTTCATAGGAATAGGCTGTAGCGCAGTGGGCAACACCTCTGTCTTCTTATAAGATCATAGGTTCTAATCCCGGCTCTGGCATGTACCAATGAATGAAGTTTAATATATTTTGTTTTTCATTTACGTACATGATTTATAGTCGCTAACGGTGAGGGAAAACATCGTAAGGAAACCTGCCTAACCCTCGGGCTAGGTAATATACGACGATGCAGTTCACTACCTATCACGTTTGGTGCTGTCTATCTATCTTTAAGTGGCCCATACGCAACATGCTTTCGAAATTTCGGAGATGGGCACTCAAGCCTCTGACTACCCCGCAACAAAAAAGGGAGTGAGCATACACAAGTCGTAAAGCGTATGAAAAGTATGTTTAAGTCCTAGAATCAGCATATCTAGCGAATAGCCATATTTTAGTGCAATTATGTGCGCAGTTGCGAGCATTTCCATGCAAATGGAATCGACATTGACTTTGACTTACATAATGTACAATACCTCTACATACATACACATCATACACATTTATAACATACATCTTTTCTAGTATAGGAGTAGAATACTTAGTACTGACTATTTAGTCAACACGTGGGTTCGAGATAGCTAGACAATTGCGACCTCCGCGATTGCGGAGATGGAAACCTGAACCTCTGACTACCCCGCAAGGGTTAATAGTCGGGAACGTCTTTTTGTAGGTAGATAGGCTTGATGTTTATATGTCTATATATGATATTTTGGCTTATAAACGTCTTAACGCTAATCGTGAGGTCCCAAAGATTCCAAATGGAGGCGGAGTTAATAACTACGCTTTCCAGTCTGGTTGTTCAATATTTATACTATATATGTATTTATCTGAATATAATAAGTATATATTATAGTAAATATACGTTGACACAAGTTAACACAAGTCTTAAATGAACTTACCAAGGGGCTAGTTCAATGGGTGTTATAATGTCCAAATATTATTATAATCTAATTATATACCTACTTACACATACACAAATACATACATACAATACCAATAACATACATATACATTAATCCCTTTCGGTAACCTCATAACCAAATAGATTCCATTTACACTAGTCCCATAGTCGCCTCCTACGACATGCCGGGAAGAACGGCAGCTAGTTAGCATTCTTTTTACGTCCCAGACTAGTACGGGAATTGAATGACTTAAGCTTGATTGGCTTCATATACACCTAAAACACACTCGGCTGTATATTTGTATTTACTTAAACAATATGAAGAACATTAACGTTCAAGACCATTAACCTTGCAGGGTAGTCAGAGATTCAAGTATCTATCTAGTAGAAGAGTTATTCTATGGACACCTCGAACCCACGTGTTTACAAGATAGTCAGTACTCAATGTGACAGGTGCAAAGCCATGTCGCCATTTACAAGCATTGACTAGTAACTTAATAGGTCATATAAAATAGAAATATTATACATACATACTTGAATATTCACATCCTCTAATAAACTTAACTACAAGAGGCGACTAAGGGACTAGGGGTCATTGAAATCCATAGGGCAATGAATTGAGATAGATATTATCATGTCTCCGAGGTTCTATCCACCCCGAAAGGGATTAAAGGACGTGAATGTATATTTATGTATTTTAAACGGCCAGACTGGAAAGCAGAAGAAAAGCGTAGTTGTTAACTCTGCCTCCAACGGGAATCTTTGGGACCTCACGATTAGCGTTCAGGTGGTTAAAAAAAATAAACTAACTCTACATTCCACTTTGGCGTTATAGATTCCTTTCGTAACCATCCTTTCATCCATCTATGTGCCCAAACCACCTCAAAATATCTTTCTTTTTTTTCGTCACTACATCACTATTCCGTACCCTATCACACAATCTTATGTAACACATTTTCCTGAGGGACTTCATCTCTACCGCATTAATTCTGCTTTCATGATTCTTCTGCCAAACCCAGCACTTACTACCATACATAAGCCAAAGACAAAAAAAGACGAACGCGTTTACGACCATTAACCCATGCGGGGTTGTCAGAGAATCAGGTATCCATCTCCGCAATGGCGGAGGTAGTAATACTTTAGTCACCTTTAACCCATATGTTGATTAGATAATTAGAACTCAATGTGACAGGTGACAAGCCATGTCGCCATTTACAAGCACTAACTATTACCTGTTCGGGAACAGGTAGGTTTCCTCACGATGTTTTCCCTCACCGTAGTATGACATATGTACATAAGTGTGGGGAATACAGCATAGAATACAACAATTAAAAAGGGTTTACTAATAGTTGGTTAATGTTACTCGATATGGTTATATAAGGTTGGAATTTGTTAGGATTTCGTCATTCGGTGATTAGATTCCATGCAGTGTACATGCATTGTAATAGACGCATAATTTATTCGTATATTATTAATAGTAATCGATAATTAAATACGGTATAAACCAATTTATAAATAAAAAGTGTTTTGGACTGTATTACTTCATTTTTATTTCAAGTTTTTGTTGAAAATAAATCGAGAAAAATATTTTTTTAACTTACTCACTTTTTTGTTTCGAAAAGTGTTTAAAGTGTTGTGTATATTTTTTTATTGAGGATATTTTGTTTGGTAAGTGTTTTATTTATTTTTTATAATATTCAAAGATTTTTACGTAATTCTAATTTTTATTTACTGTTTCTTAAATAAAATATATGCAATAAATCTTCAAAAATATTATTGACTAGAATGAAAGAAAAGAATGTATGCAAACGTTTATGAATATAAGTGAAGTAAGAAAAATATGTCAGGATCTTACAAGGTGGCGATAGCGTCTGCCTATGCCGTTGGGGAAGTAGAAGCATGAATATATATTATGTGCTTTCTTGTGTCTTCACTACATAGTATGAAACAAAGTCGCTTTCTCTGTCCCTATGTCCCTTTGTAAGCTTAAATCTTTGAAACTACGCAACGGATTTTGATGCGGTTTTTTTTAATAGATAGAGTGATTCAAGAGGAAGGTTTTTATGTATAATAACATCCATTGAATAGTGGAGTAGGCTATATATTTTATACCCGTGCGAAGCCGGAGCGGGTCACTAGTTTTGTATAAAGCGACTGAAGTTAAAGATTACGAGTTGGATATATTGGGTGTTGGGCTAGACACTATCACATATCTCTGTTTATCACATAATTATGATCAAAAACTAGTTAAAAATGATGAAAGGAAAAGTAAATGGGTTAGCTACTTTCTTATGCTATCTAAAATCCTATATTTTAAAACACAAACGCGTTCACGACCATTAACCCTTGCAAGGAAATCAAAGGTTCAGGTTTCCATCTACGCAATTGCGAAGGTAGTAATTCTATGGCTACATCGAACCCACGTGTTGACCAAGTACAACCATTTACCAACACTGACTATTACCTGTTCGGAGAATAGTTAGCGTTAAAATTGGGGTTTTGATGCATAGATTTTTTGACCTTAGTACCTAAGTCCTCTACGGCATATCGGGATAAAATAAACTTGTTAGATCGGATTAATTCTTTTTACGGCTCAGACAAGCAGAGTATATACCTATAATTGAAGTAAGATAGTCAGTACTCAATTTGACAAGCGCTAAGCCATGTCGCCATAGAAGCACCGTCTAATACCTGTTCCGAAGAACATATAGGTTGCCCATTATAATAGTGCTTAAGGTGAACAAGAAATATTTGAGTGTGCATACCCGTTTAAAGGTTGGATGGTAGACATTTTCCTAAATTTAAATTGGTAATTATTGCCTATCTAGTGCTTGCAATATTCCAAACGGTCTTAGACCATACATATATATTGGCAAAGAGTGTGTCTGAACAGTATGTGCAATACTTTAATACATACTAGCGACCCGCTCCGGCTTCGCACGGGTATAAAATATATAGCCTACTCCACTATTTAATGGATGTTATTATACATATAAACCTTTCTCTTGAATCACTCTACCTTATAAAAAAAAACGCATCAAAATCCGTTGCGTAGTTTCAAAGATTTAAGCGTACAAAGGGACATAGGGACAAAGAAAGCGACTTTGTTTTATACTATGTAGTGATGCACAGTCAACGCTAAAAGTGCAGTCTTAGTAACTTTTTATAAGGTTTAAGTTTATAAGGACAAAAGACAATATTTGACGTTTAAAAACTGGCGCCACTATGCATTGTCATGGCCACAGATAATATAATACTATACAGTAGTCATGGCCAATATACATTCGCGTGCTTCGAAATGTCAAATATTGTCTTTTGTTCTTATAAACGTAAACCTTATAAAAAGTTACTGTGACTGCACTTTTAACGTCGACTGTACATAATATATTTGACGATTTCCGTGGCGCGATTGCTTAACCACCTGAACACTAATCGTGAGGTCCTGATTCCTGGTGGAGGCAGAATTAAGAACTACCGTAAATGGAATCTATTCAGCGATGGGCTAGCAATCTGTTTCCATTGTTCCATATGACATCTTCGCATTTAATTAGCATTCTTTAAAATAAAACTCACATTGTTCTATAACTCACATACATATATCCACGCCTTTACATCCCAATGGGATAGGCAGAGACAATTAGGCCACTTGGAACGGGTGACATCTCTCTTGCTTCACTCACACCCATTAACCTTCTTACATGCTCTTCTGTTCTTCACGCTACATCCGCCATGAGAAAAATGTCTCCAATTTGATCGGTATAAGTTCTACGCGGCCTACCCCGTCCAATTCAATACGGGGAAAGTAATAAATAAATATACACGGTTGGGATAAACATCGTGAGAAAACCTGCCTATTCTTCGGGATAGTAATAGCTATGTAGATAGGCGTTATGTGTGAATGGTAGATTTAAAGTAGTGGTAGTTGTTCGTCCCATGCTAGTCTGGGACGTAAAAAGAATGCTAACTAGCTGCCGTTCTTCCCGGCATGTCGTTGGAGGCGAGTATCTAGAGGTAAAAGGAATCTATTGGGCGATAGGCTAGCAACCTGTAACCAATGATCCATATGACATCAAAACTATCTGGTCAACACGTGGGTTCGAGGTGGCCATAGAATTACTACCTTCGCAATAGCGGAGATGGACACCTGAACCTCTGACTACCCCGCAAGTGTTAATTGGTCGTGACCGATGAGTTTTCGTGTTACCAAGGTTCTGTCCACCCCGAAAGGGATTAGACGTGAATGTATGTTCGAAGTGGGTTACCTACCTCGTTACGAGATTTTCTTATCTCTGTTTTGATAAGAAAAAAGAGTATCTGATAAAAACATTGAACAATATTTACTTTTCTCACAAGAGCAAGATCATTAGTCTATGTTCATTAGATTCACGACCGTTCACCCTTGCGGGGTGGGCAGAGGTTTAGGACAGGGTAGGCCGCGTAGAAGTTATACAGATCAAATTGGAGACATTCTTCTCAAGGCGGGTGTAGCATGAAGAACAGAAGAGCATGTATGAGAAGGTTCATGGGTGTGAGTGAAGCAAGAGAGATTTGATAGAATCTTCAAGGTTCAATACATACATACATACACATCACGCCTTATTCCCTGTAGATAGGTACACAGAGATCACGGATCCCCATCTGTCCCGATTCTGTCATACCACTTTAGCTTCATGTACTTCTAACGTCACCCTTTTTAAATATTGCGTCTATCTCACTGTCACTTATGGGCCGGTCCCTACGTAACCGCCCTTCCACTTCACTCATATATATTCCTTTTGTCAATTTGCTATCATTCATCCGCATAACATGTCCAAACCATCGAAGCATGCTCTTTTCAATCTTAGTCACTACATATTCTTTCAAACCGCAACCTTCCCGTATCACACTATTTTTAATTCTATCATTCAATGTTACTCCTAACATGCTTCTCAGTGATCGCATTTCGACGGCATTGTGGTGATCAATAGTTTTTAGCTAATCTAATGGAATGAATAAGCAAGTTTATATTAATATAATCGAGATTTTTTCTTGGAATTTTTTTAACAAAAAAAAAATAAACTTGTTTCTGACCACTAACCCTTACGGGGTAGTCAGAGTTTGAGGTGTTCATCTCCCCAATTACGAGGGTAGTAATTCTATGGCCACCTCGAGCCCACGTGTTGATCAGATAACCAGTACTCAATGTGACATGTGGTAAGCCTTTTCGCCATTTACAAGCACTAAATATAACCTGTTCGGGGACCAGGTAGGTTTCCTCACGATGTTTTCCCTCACCGCCGTATTCGACACATTTCGCAAATGTATTTTTGATGGAAAATTTTCACGATAAAGAACAAAGGTCGTAAGGTTAAAAATAAAACTATTTGACAAATGTCAAAGGCGTGATAGACGAAATTAAGATAATAAATAACATGAAAACGAGATTTTCTATTTTATTTGTTATGTAACTCAGTGACGATATGTTTCGCAAAGTTATATGATATCTGACGGCCTCCGTGGCGTGAATGGTTAATCACCTGAACGCTAATCGTGAGGCCGCGGGTTCGATTCTCGGAAGCAGAGTTAGGAACTACGCTTTTCTTCTGCTTTCCAGTCTGGTCGTTGATTATAAATGCTATTTATGTCTATCCATGTTTAGTATATATTTCGTAAATATACATAAGTTGACTAGCAGTCGTAACACAAGACTTAAATAGTGCCCAAAATATTATATTATAATTTTAAATAAAAAATAGAGTATTAGATTTTCATGGTTAATTCATTATCTCACATGAGTAATTAAAAGTTCATGATTCCATCTTTATTTCAGAGTGAATCGCTACATCAGTATGAATAATTGACTAATCTCGGCAGAGTTTCTTGGCATTTCTTCTTTGCAGGATTTTCCTTTACGAAATGCCAATAGTGTAATTAGATTTATTTTAGTTTCTACATTTTTTTTTATTATCCCAACAAGTTGGTGTCGAAGCAACATGTTTCTCGATTCATGCATAACATACGCTTCACCCTTTTTTATTATGGCGGTCTTTTTTATTTTTGACATTATAGTCATGAAAACATCTCCTTTATTACTTATTAGAATGAATATTGGGGTTGCGATGTTATATTATTGACAGGTTTCTAGCCTATCGCTCAACAGATCCCATTTACTAGTCCCTTAGTTTCTATGCCATACCGGGAAGAACGGCAGCTAGTTAGCATTCGCTTCCATGAGACTGTCACGTTTCTATAAGTTTAAACACACAGATAAGTACCCTAGCTCAGTGCAAGGTCAAGCCTTAATATATGCCTTTCGTATATGTTTGACCAGCGTCTCACGTGGACTAATATTTACTTATAAATGGACGCTCCCAATGCGGCGATGATCTGTATAGTTTACATACACACTCGGCTGTTATAGATACATACATACATACGTACATAATTTACAGTCGCTAGCGGTGAGGGAAAACATCGTGAGGAAACCTGCCTATTCCTCAGGATAGGTAATAGTCAGTGCCTATATACGGCGATACGGTTCACTACCTATCACGTTGGGTGCTGTCTATCTAGTGATACGAGGGCTCCGAATGACCCATACCTAACATGCCTTCGAAATTTCGTAGATGGGCATTCAAGCCCCTGTCTACCCCGCCATAATAAAAAAGAGAGTGTGTATACACAAGTCGTGAAGCGTATGTATGTATATGTACGTATGTATATGTTGCCCTGTAGTGGTGTAGGCTGAGATCACGGATCCTGACAAACTTTCGATTCA
Source organism: Leucoptera coffeella (assembly GCA_030578115.1). NCBI lineage: Eukaryota > Metazoa > Arthropoda > Insecta > Lepidoptera > Lyonetiidae > Leucoptera > Leucoptera coffeella. Next base: position 57,253 of record JAMBLF010001298.1, read on the forward strand.
TTGACACTCATACACCTTTTTTATTGAAAAAGGGTGATGTTAGAAGTACCTATAACCGCCGAGTGTGTATGAGGAGGTGTGTATATGTTATTTATACGTTTTGTGTTAAGAGGAGGCCTTAATATGTTTTTGGTTATCTTAAGTATTAGTATTGGGGTTGTGATAGCATTAATATGGCTTAATTGTGATAGGTTACTAGGCCATTGCTAAATAGATACCATAGAATAGCTATAGAAAGTTAGTATTTTGTTAACGTACTAGATTTGAACGGTATTAAGATTAGGTTCAATTTAATTGTTTATTATATGTGAATATATGTATTTTTGTATCTATAATAAGTATATATTTGTTAAATATACGTTGACTAGTACCTTAACCAAGTCTTAAATGAACTTACCAAGGGGCTAGTTCAATTGGTGTAATAGAGTCCCAAATATTGCCAATATTATGTATTTCCATTTACCATTCTAGTCTGAGAAATAAAAAGCTCTAGCTGTTTTTTATTCATTAATACGGTGTACATAGTGAAGAACAGAAGAGCATGTATGAGAAGGTTAAAGGGTGTGAGTGAAGCCAGAGATTTGTCACCCGTTCCAGGTGGCCTGATAGTCTCTGCCTATCCCCTTAGGGACGTAGAAACGTGAATATAAGTATGTGATACTGTATTAATGATACATCATGTCTTAGGAAGCGACCAAGGGAATATTTTAAGCGATGAACTAGCATCTCAAATAGCTTAAGGTGACAAGATATTAAGTCTACAAGGTTCCATTTATGCTATGTCCTAGAAAATCTTCACAATACCTAGGTCATATATTTCCGGTAACACACACACATACAAACACATATAGAATATATGGTTACGTAGGGGCCGGCGCAATAGGGCATATGACAGTCAGATAGACGCCATATTTAATAAGAGTGACTTTAGAAGTACTTATAACCGCCAAGTGTGTTAGATGTGTATGAGTGTCAATGAAGCGAAAGTGGTTTGATAGGGACAGTTGGAGATCCGTGATTTCTGCCTATCTCTCTACAGGGAATCAGGCTTGATGTGTATGTGTGTACATAGAGTATTTGTAGATCCCATCTCGGAGTGTTGACTTGAAGAATTAAACCAACATGTTGAGTCAACGTGAGCTATGAAATAATTTCGCAAACACACGTGACGTGCGGACACGTGAGGGAAACATACACACACACACATATAGGCTATTTAATGGATGTTATTATACATACAAACCTTCCTCTTGAATCATTCTATCTATTAAAAAAAACCGCATCAAAATCCGTTGCGTAGTTTCAAAGATTTAAGCATACAAAGGGACATAAGGACAGAAAAAGCGACTTTGTTTTATACTATGTAGAGATATATGTATATTTAAATAGTCACGTCTTTTAAATTAAAAAAAAGTTAGTTCGGCATAGCTCAGTTGTTTGGGGCTTGACTATGTATCAGTGGGTACAGGGTTAAAATCCCGCTTGAGCATGTACCAATGGAAATGAAGTTTAATGGATTTCTATGTACATTTTCGTAATGCACCGAATACTACAGTGAGGGCAAAAACTTACCTGTTCCCCGAGCAGGTAATAGTTAGTGCTTGTTAATGGCAATATGGCTTACCAACTGTCACATTGAGTACTGACTATCTGCTGAATACGTGGGTTCGAGGTGTCCATAGAATTACTACCTTCGCAAATGCGGAGATAGACACCTGAACCTCTGACTACCCCGCAAGGGTTAATGGTCGTGAACACGTTTGTCTTTGATAAGCTAGCAATCTTTCACCAATATTCTACATCAATACACCATCTCAACCGCAAACAGTTTTTATATTAGTGACATATAAGTCACTCGCTGTATCGGGGTAGGTACAGATTCAATGTCCATCATCATCATCAGTCTGTATGCATCCACTGTTGGACATAGGCCTCCCCAAATGACGCCACTTCTCCCTGTCAGTGGCCGTCCGCATCCATTGGATGCCGGCCAACCTGCGCAGCTCGTCTTCCCACATACACACTACGTTTACTGAGACGCGGTCTCCACTCTAGGACTTTTTTGCTCCAGCGACCATCAGTCCTTCTGCATACGTGACCAGCCCAACTCCACTTCAGCGTGCTAATTCTTTTCATAATGTCGGTAACTTTAGTTCTCTGGCGTATCACCTCATTTCTGATGCGATCTACCAGAGAAACCCCGAGCATCTTCCGCTCCATAGCACGCTGAGCGACCTTGAATTTGTGGGCTAGTCCAGCAGTGAGTGTCCATGTCTCAGATCAGTACGTCATAACGGGGAGCACACACTGGTTAAAAACCTTCGTTTTCAGGCATTGTGGTATATGTCCATAATATTGACGAGCTCCGTGGCGCGATCGGTTAGTCGCCGGAACGCTAATCGTGAGGTCCCGGGTTCGATTCCCGGTGGATGCAGAGTTAAGAAGTACGCCTTTCTACTGCTTTCCAGTCTGGTCGTTCATTATATATGCTATATACGAGTATGTATTTATCTATGTATAGTAAGTGTATATTCCTTAAATATACGTTGACTAGTACCCTTAACACAAGTCTTAAATGTACTTACCAAGGGGCTAGTTCAATTAGTGTAATAATGACCAAATATTATTATTATTCATAATTTTCATCCCAGACTAGCACTGACCCTACAATGACACTGAGTAGTCGAAGTGCGATGGCTTGGACACCCATTAAGGCCCGAGTGCTAATGGCTGCATCACTGTTTGCCATTCCATCACCTTGTTGACTTACATTAGTTTAGAGGAAAATAACACTAACTTGTTTACTCGATAGAAGGGCAGGTGTCCGGTTCGATTCTCGACTGTACATGTACTTATACCGACGAATTAATAATAAATTAATTAATATCTTATTGTTAATATTGCCTTCTTGTTGGTTCTAACATAATATCAGCGTTGCGTTTGCCACCAAACGTAACATACCCAGCTGAGTTGGAACCCTTTTGCTGCGACAATAACATGCACAAGCTATACCCTCTAGTTTGTAAGTTTGATTTGTAAAATATTTGTATTGTGTATGTTTTTGTGGCAGTAAATAAATGCTTTATTATTATTATTATTAATTTGTATGAGGTGTATGAGTATCAATGACGTGAAAGTGGTTTGTCAGGTGACAGATGGGGATCCGTGATCTCTGCCTACCCCTCTACAGAGAACCAGGCGGATGTGTATGTATGTACTTATGTCCTTGAGAAGTTGACAGAACCTTGGAGACATGAAAACATCTCCTTTGTCACTTTTAGCATCAATATTGAAGTTTATGTCATAATGGAAAATTGCTGACCGATTGCTAGCCTATCGCCCAATAGATTATATTTACCCCTAGTCCCTTAGTCGCCTCCTTCTACATGCAAGGAAGAACGGCAGCTAGTTAGCATTCTTTTTACGTCCCAAACTAGTACAGGACAACCAATGTGAATATAGTTAGTATAACAAACACATAAATGTATATGTAAATGTTATATGAAACTGTCGTTAAATGTATGTATGTATGTAAACAATATGATATCATACATTGTGTATAATAACATAGTTATGAGAAAATTCAACATTCTTCTCAAGGCGGGTGTAGCGTGAAGAACAGAAGAGCATGTAAGAAGGTTAATGGGTGTGAGTGAAGCACGAGATTTGTCACCCGTTCCAGGTGGCCTAATTCTTTTTTTATAATAATATTTGGATATTATTACACAAATTGAACTAGCCCCTTAGTAAGTACATTTAAGACTTGTGTTAAGGGTACTAGTCAACGTATATTTAAGAAATATATACATATTATACATAGATAAATACATATATATCATATATAATCAACGAGCAGACTGAAAAGCAGTAGAAAAGCGTAGTTCTTAACTCTGCCTGTGGGAATCTTTGGGACCTCACGATTAGCGTTCAGGTGGTTAACCAACCGCGCCAAGGAGGTCGTCATATCTCAAAGGTTCTGTTCACCCCAAAGGGATTAAAGGACGTAAATGTGTATGTATGTATTGCGAATTCTTATTGCTATGAACAGGCGATGGTTATTGAATTATAAATGAGTATTAGCATAAGTACGTCGGTTGGTAAACGAGTTTCTTTCATATATCGTCACCTTTTACATACATAATTCACGCCTCTACGTCCCCAACGGGATAGGCAGAGACTATTATACGACGACCTCCATGGCGCGATTGGTTAACCACCTGAACGCTAATCGTGAGGTCCCAAAGATTCCCACAGGCAGAGTTAAGAACTACGCTTTTCTACTGCTTTTCAGTCTGCTCGTTGATTATATATGATATATATGTATTTATCTATGTATAATAAGGATATATTTACCCTTAACACAAGTCTTAAATGTACTTACTAAGGGGCTAGTTCAATTGGTGTAATAATGTCATAAAATATTATGTATATTGGGGTGGTGATGTCATATGGAACAATGGTAACACTTCATATTACATATTCAATGCTATTTATAGAAACATTTATGAATGGAAAGAATGCTAATCAAATTCAGAAAAGACGTAAACAATTATTTTTAGATATTTTTAATAGATTCCTAATCAACATAGTGATCCATACATTAATAAATTCATTCATATTAAACAGGATTCTAGTACTTAATGCTAAACTACATATTTACATACATACATGTATATGTGTGTATGTATAATATGTATGCATCACGTAAATAATTCTCGAAAGTCATACACTAATCAATTTATTACATTTTATATCATATATAAATAATTATAATATATTTTAAGTGTACATGAGGAGGTGTATGGGTCATTTGTAAGTATCGACATTTATAATCCGTGATCTCTGTTTAGCTCTTTTTAACTTTAGCATAACTATTGAGGTTGAGATAATATAAAGAAAAATTGTTGACAGGTTGCTAGCCCATCGCCCAATAGATTCTATTAACCCCTAGTCCCTTAGTTGCGTCCTACAACATGCCGGGAAGAACGGCAGCTAGTTAGCATTATTTTACGTCCCAGTCTAGTACGATTTATTAAATATACATACATACACATCACGCCTGATTCCCTGTAGAGGGGTAGGCATAGGTCACGGATCCCCATTTGTCCCACTGACAGACCACTTTGGCTTCATTGACACTCATACATCTTCTCATACACACTCGGCGGTCATAGGTACGCCTAACGTATTGTATATAATAAATATGTATGAGAATACAGGATATATGCATTTATGTTAGGTATTGAATCGAACTAGCTAATCGTATATTAACAAGTGGATTAAATCTAATTAAATGCGATTAAATAAATCGATTATTTATTAGTGAAACTCGATTGTGTATGAATAATATGTAAGTATTATTTATACACACATATTATAAAGTAATTTGGCTTACAATTAATGTAGATTAATATTATAATAATTCGACGTAGCTCAGTTGTTTGGGGCTTGGCTCTGTATCAGTGGGTACAATCAAATCCCGCTTGAGCATGTACCAATGGATATGAAGTTTAATGAATTTTTATGTACAATTTCGTAATAAAAATATACATTTATGAAATGCATCGAATTATATTTAAATCGTGGGGAAACCTATCTGTTTCCCGAACAGGTAATTGACATCATATCATAAATTGATTATCAGAGAGATATTCTTATTATATATAGAAAAATACACATATAGTATATATAATTATTGACTAGACTGGAAAGCAGAAGAAAAGCGTAGTTGTTAACTCTGCCTCTGGGAATCTTTGGGACTTCACGATTAGCGTTCAGGCGGCCAACGGAGGTCGTCGAATAATAATAACTGTATTACAGTTATTGTAATAATATAAGTACATACATAATACATATAACCTAATATACATACAATCAGGATAAGTAATATAGTCATTGCCTATATACGGCGATACGGTTCACTACCTATCACGTTGGGTGCTGTCTAGATGTTATACGCGGGCTTCGAGTGACCCATACGTAACATGCTTTCGAAATTTCGGAGATGGGCATTCAAGCCTCTGACTACTCCACCATAATAAAAATAATGTGTATACACAAGTCGTGAACCGTATGTATGTAATATAAGTACATATAACCTTTAGCTATGTTCGTAACGTATCGGTTTGTTCTTTTTAACGTTTAAAAAGCGACTTTGTTTTATGCCATGTAGTGATGATTATATTATTATACTGTTAGTAATGGTTTGTTCCTAACGTTTCCCTATAATAATAACTGTATTGCAGTTAGATATAAGTACATATTAACCTTTAGCAGTGTTTAACGTTTCCCTTTCTTGAATCTTAGAGAGTGGCGATGGCTCCGAGCTTCGTGAAGAATCCCCCCCGCATCCCGCACTTCTACCAGGGGAGGCATCTCTTCATCACCGGCGGTACCGGATTCATGGGCAAGGTCAGCCATATTTATTTATGTATTATGTATTAAATGTTGCCGGCCGGCGCACACCTGGCAGCGCACAGTCGACGCTGAGTTGAGGGCGGCTGGGTTGAGTTGGAGGGACGCGGAGTGCAAGGCACAGGATAGGAGCGGTTGGCGACTTCTCACGAAGGCCCTTTGTACCACTGGGGTACCATAGGATGATGATGATGATGTATGAAATGTACGTCAGCCTAATAGGTAACCTTTCAGTGACGAACTAATTACAAGGTATCGAACAATGTATACTTCAATAAAAACCATATAATTGGATGCATTTCGTAAATGTGTTTTTATTACGAAAATGTACACAGAAATTCATTAAACTTCATTTCCATTGGTATATGCTCAAGCGGGATTTGAACCCTGTACCCACTGATACGGAGTCAAGACCCAACTTATATATATATATGTAACTTATATATAATATATAAATTATGATGTGGTGCTATAGGCTGTAAATAGAATAATTAATAGATATTTTTCTTCTTGCTATGTTGAAAACTCTGTGTTCGATCTTGTGCTAGTTAAGAACGCAAATAGAATGCTAACTAGCTGCCTTACATTCAAGCATATCATTTGAGATGTCAATGTATGATTTATTTGGCGATGGGCTGCCGAACGATCACTAGCTTCTTTAATAAAACCGTCATATAATCTATCGATCTGAATGTGAACGTCAATGTTACATAGACGAACTTTAATCCATTTAAAAGAGTACTAAGGGATGTAAGTGTGTATGTATAATACTAATATACTGGGACATTATTACACCAATTGAACTATAGTCTATTCGCGTTAAGTAAATAGTGCCGTCATGATAATCAGAGGTCAAACTGACCAATGAGACGTGAGTCAATGAGAAAAGAAGTCACATTGACCAATTGCAGACAACCGTTGTCACGTCTCATTGGTTAAATTGTATGTACAAGATGACGTCATTATTTTCTTTATACGAATATACTATAGCTCCTTGGTAAGTTCAATTATTAAGTAAGGTCAGGCATATTTATTTATTTATTTCATTCGTAATGTACTAATTACAAGGTATCGAACAATGTATACTTCAATAAAAAATCACCTACTCTGTATCAATGTATGATGATGACGATGATGATATATCAATCAGTCTGCCCGTGACCATGGCTACTGCAACGTAGACGAAACGTCGGGTTAGTAAAAGTAACTTTATTTTATAAGAACTTACGCGATAAGTCCCGATAGTTTTCAAAAGCGATATCATCGTGTTTCTGAGGTCATGTCCACCCCGAAAGGGATTAAATGACGTGAATGTATATGTATGTTATTATGTATTAACTCAATATATATATATATATATATATATATATATATATATATATATATATATATATATGTATTAACGGGACTTGTTAGTTATTAATCATGAGGATAAATCGCGAATCTCTTAAAACTATGATCTAAATGGGAACGTCGATGTTACATATTGAAACTTTAATCCATTACAAAGAGTACTAAGGGATGTAAGTGTGTATGTATGTATATACACAGTATTAACCTGCCTCGTTATACACATTAGCATGCTAAAAGTGACTAGTGGCGACGCCCTTTGAATAATGGACGAAATGCGCTAATTAGTTGGCATTTAGGGCACAGGCTCGGTTTAAGTATTCAACATTGACCTGCCTTCGACTAGGCACGTAAGAGGCGACTAAAGGACCTAGGTTATGGTAAATAGGTTTGGGTAAAGATTTACATATATACATACACATCACGCCTGATTCCCTGTAGAGGGATAGACAGAGATCACGGATCCCCATTTGTTCCGATCCTAAGAGACCACTTGCGCTTCATTGACACTTATACATCTTCTCATACACTCTCGGCGGTTATAGGTACTCCTAACGTCACCCTTTTTTCAATATAGCGTCTATCTGACTGTTATATGTCTTATTAGGCCGGCCCCTGCGCCGCCCGTACACTTCACTCACATATATTCCTTTTGTCAATCTGCTATCATTCATCCGCATAACATATATTTACATACATTTATGTGTCCAAATTGGCAGACATAATTTCGAAGATAATAAGTAATGTCCCTTCTTTCATGTAGAAAAACTGTTGGGTCATAATTCACACACAATATTGAAAGGTTGAGAGCCTATCACACGATTAATTCAATAACCCCTATTCCCTTAGTCGCCTCCTACGACATGTCTACATGAAAGACAGTTAATTACATACATACATACATACACATCACGCCTGATTCCCTGTAGAGGGGTAGGCAGAGATCACGGATCCCCATTTGTCTCGATCCTGACAGACCACTTTCGCTTCATTGACATTCATACATCCTCTCATACACTCTCGGCGGTTATAGGTACTCCTAACGTTACCTTTTTTCAATATAGCGTCTATCTGACTGTTATATGTCTTATTAGGCCGGCCCCTACGTAACCGCCCTTCCACTTCACTCATATATATTCCTTTTGTCAATCTGCTATCATTCATCCGCATAACATGTCCAAACCATCGAAGCATGCTCTTATCAATCTTAGTCACTACATCTTCTTTCAAACCGCAACCTTCCCTTATCACACTATTTTTAATTCTATCATTCAATGTTACTCCTAACATGTTAATTAGCATATTAAATATATCCCCGCGCAAGGATGAAAAGTCGATGTGGCCTTTTCCATAATCTATACTAATATTATAAGGCTGAAGAGTTTGTTTGTTTGTTTGTTTGAACGCGCTAAACTCAGGAACTACTGGTTTGAACTCAAAAATTCTTTGTGTGTTAGATAGACCATTTATTGAGAAAGGCTTTAGATAGTATATAACATCACCCTGCTACTAATAAGAGCGAAGAATATAATATAAAAATCAAATTATAATTACAGTGCAATCTATGTTTCATGTAATGAAAACTTCCGAAAAAATAAAAATGTGGCAAGTTATTCGATATTGCTTGTTGGAGATATATGTACACGAACCTCTGACTGCCCCACAAGGGTGAACAGTCACGTGTACACATGTCACGAATGGCTTGTTAAGAGGAAATGAATGGCATTTAGCACTTCGCTGCCATTTTGCATTAATTCATTTATTTGTTACCTCATGCGTCATAAGCATTACGCATATGCTAATATTTGGATTGATTTATGACTCTGCATATTTATGTGTGTATTATTATATGAAATACAAGACATATGGCCCCATAAGACATATGACAGACAGATGGACGCCATATTGGTAAAAGGTGACGTTAGAAGTATCTATAACCGCCGAGTGTGTATGAAGTGTACGAATGTCAATGAAGTGAAAGTGGTTTGACAGAAGCGGGACAGATTTGGATCCGTGATCTCTGCCTACTCCTCTACAGGGAATCAGGCGTGATGTGTGTGTATACAAATACACCATGTCCCGTGGTAGTCTGAGACATACTGACTAGAGAGAGACTAGCTGCCGTTCTTTCCGGCGTGTCGTAGGAGGCGACTAAGGGTCTAGAAGTTTAAGGGAATCTATTGGACGATGGGCTAGCAACGTGTCACCAATGTTACATCATAATCCCAATATACAAGCTAACGAGTGACCAAGTAGATGTTTTTATGTCTCCAAGGTTCTGTTTACCCCGAAAAGGATTAAAGGACGTGAATGTATGTGTATAACTAGCGACCCGCTCCGGCTTCGCACGGGTATAGCCTACTACATTTTTTAATGGATGTTATTATGTAGTGATTATACAGCTAGATACTTACATGCTTTATAAGTATCTAGCTGTACTTCCGAGTATGTATAAAGATGTCTATGTACGTCTAGAAAATACAAAAACAAAGAAACTTTATGTCACATGTGTTAATGTTGGCGAAGCGAAAATTGTTAAGAGATTGATAAAATCAGTGATGAAAAACTAACGATGTTTTCCCTCACGTAAATAAGCAATTCGTGATGAGTAGTGTTAGATTGGGGATAAATCATGAATGATTAATAATTATCTAACCATACACTGACCAATTTGATCTATATAATCATATTTGGACATTATTACACCAATTGAACTAGCCCAATGGTAAGTTCGTTAAAGACTTGTGTTAAGGGTACTAGTCAACGTATATTTAAGAAATATATACATATTATATATAGATAAATACATATATAACATATATAATCAACGAGCAGACTGGAAAGCAGAAGAAAAGCGTAGTTGTTAACTCTGCGTCCACCGGGAATCGCGACCTCACGATTAGCGTTCCGGCGCGGCGGCTAACCGATCGCGCCACGGAGGTCGTCAAATATAAGTTCTAGGCGGCCTACCCCGTCCAACGCTACCTTCCACTTTGGCTTTATAGATTCCTTTCGTAACTCTCCTTTCATACATCCGCGCCATGTGTTCAAACCACCTTAACATATGTATTTTAGAAAAATTTACAAATGGAGACAAGATAAGGGTGTACGTAGTGAAGAACAGAAGAGCATGTATGAGAAGGCTAATGGCTGTGAGCGAAGCAAGAGAGATTTGTCACCCGTTCCAGGTGGCGATATCCATCTCTGCCTATCCAGTTGGAAACGTGAATGTATGTATGTATGTATATTCTAAACATCCTTTAAGGCAGACACAATATCATACATACGCATAGCGTTTCTGCCTTTAGAATGATAGGCAGAAATCACGGATTCTTTGAATGATTCTTTCAAATGTAGGAAATAATATTCGCTTCTTTGGCTCCATACACCTTAAACACACTCTGCGGTTATAGGTACTTCTAACGTCACTCTATTGCAACATGGCGTCTATACATTCATACATACATACACAGACAGAGATATACAGAGATCACGGATTCCCCATCTGTCGCGATCCTGACAGACCACTTTCGCTTCATTCACACACACCTTCTCATATATGCTCGGCAGTTATAGGTACTTCTAACGTCACTCTTTTTCAATATATCGTCTATCTGACTGTCATATGTCCTATTGGGCCCCTACGTAACCCTTTATCTATATTCCTTTTGTCAATCTACTATCATCCACGTTCTTGACCTCCGTGGCGCGATTGGTTGAGCACCTGATGGCTAATTGTGAGGTCTCGGGCTCGATTTCCGGTGGAGGCAAAGTTAAGAACTACGCTTTTCTTCTGCTTTTCAGTCTGGTTGTTCATATGCACTACATAGTATAAAACAAAGTCGCTTTCTCTGTCCCTATGTCCCTTTGTATGCTTAAATCTTTGAAAGTACGCAACGGATTTTGATGCGGTTTTTTTAATAGATAGAGTGATTCTAGAGGAAGGTTTATATATATAATAACATCTATTAAATACTGGAGTACGCTATATACTTTATACCCGTGCGAAGCCGGAGCGGGTCGCTAGTATTTAATAAGTTAAATATGTATACGTTGACTAGTACCCTTAACACAAGTCTTAAATTAACTTACCAAGGGGCTAGTTCAATTGGTGTAATAGAGTCCTAAATATTCCTATTTTTACTATTACCTGTATAGTATTATATTATCTGTGCTATTACTACGATCTACCCACCCCGTATGTTACAAAAGGTTGTGATAGTGTTATGTAAGTGTGACTCGTTGGTCACGTGGCCTTCCTACTAGCGAGGCCACGGAAATCGTGCGCCACCTATTAATCGTGGCTAACGTGCCAATTACTATTAGTGCCCGTATAAACTATACTTACATACTGTTATAGACATACACATCACGCCTGATTCCCTGTAGAGAGGTAGGTAGAGATCACGAATCCCCATTTGTCCCGATCCTGACAGACCAATTTCGCTTCATTGACATTCATACATCCTCTCATACACTCTTGGCGGTTATAGGTACTCCTAACGTCACCTTTTTTCAATATAGCGTCTATCTGACTGTTATATGTGTTATTAGGCCGGCCCCTACGTAACCGTCCATACATACATACTGTTATAAACATATATAGACACGGTATACGTATACATTCACGTCCTTTATTCCCTTTCGGGGTGGACAGAACCTCGGAGATAAAATATTTCCTAGGTCACATTTTAGCATGAATATTGGGATTGCGATGTCATAATGGAACATTGGTGTCAAGTTGCTAGCCCATCGCCCAATAGATTCCATTTACCCCTAGTCCTTTACGCCTACAATGACATGCCGGTTAGAAAGGCAGCTAGTTAGTATTGTTTTATGTCCAAGAAAGAAATAGAATAGACACGGTATGAATGAAAGATTCGGAAATCAAAGTTTCCGATTAAGATTCTTAGCCAAATGTATTTCAAAACTTTCAGTTGAATGATAGTTTTACAAAAGAATTATACATATGAAGGTGAAGTGGAAGGGCGGTTACGTAGCTCGGCCCCATAAGACATATTACAGTCAGATAGCGAACTTATTAAAATGTACATGAAGCGAAAGAAACAACATAGTTATTTTTAAACACTGGACACTAGTAATTTTTGAGTTTAAGGTAATCAGATATCTTTATAAATTTATCGTGATATGACCCGGTCTCACATAGTTAATAAAACGAAAGTAACTAATTGGGAAAACTGGCAATTCGTGATTTCTACAGGCGTATCGTGTATAAAATAATATCAGAAATTATATGTCCTAGATTAGTTATTCCAATTATCAGATGTCTGCGTTATATGTGTCTAATAATAAAATACTTATTCATAGTTTATTCCTGTCTGTTACTGTTTTAATTCTGAATAAATCGACGACCTCCGTGGCGCGATTGGTTAACCTAAACGCTAATCGTGAGGTCCCAAAGATTCCCTGTGGAGGCAGAGTTAAGAACTACGCTTTTCTACTGCTTTCGCTAGTTAGCATTCTATTAAAGTCCTAGATTAGTTTAAAACTAATCTGTTTAACTGTTAAACTAATTAGTTTTGACGACCTCCGTGGCGCGATTGGTTAACCATCTGAACGCTAATCGTGGGGTCCCGGGTTCGATTTCCGGTGGAGGCAGAGTTCAGAACAACGCTTTTCTACTGCTTTCTAGTCTGGTTGTTGATTATATATGTATTTATCTATGTATAATATGTATACATTTCTTAAATAGACGTTGACTAGTACCCTTAACACAAGTCTTAAATGTACTTACCAAGGGGATAGTTCAATTGGTGTAGTGTCCAAATATATTATTATTAAACAAGTGTACATTATTACGTTGGTAGCGAACTATGTGCACGTCGTCACGTGGCCGTGACTGTAGGTCAGCTCATGAATAAACATTGACACTGCTGGTTAGTCCTTCGTTCGGTTTGCTTTGGCTGCTTCAATATTATTATGTATTTGTAACTGGCGCAATGATATAACATTGTGTGCTTTAGTGTTTAGGACTTGCTAGTTTTGAGCGTACATAGAATGGGAAATACATACATACATACATACGCTTCACGACTTGTGTATACACACTCCGTTTTTTATTATGGCTGGGTAGTCAGAGGCTTGAATGCCCATCTCCGAAATTTCGAAGAATTATTATTAAGTTAATTTACAGTCGCTAACGGTGAGGGAAAACATCGTGAGGAAACCTAATAGACAGTGCCTATATACGGCGATACGGTTCACTACCTATCACGTTGGGTGCTGTCTATCTAGTGATACGCGGGCTTCGAATGACCCATACCTAATGGGAAATAGTTGCCGTTATTAGGGGCATGTCGTAGGATAAGACTAAGGGACTAGATGTTAATGGCATAGAATAACTAGAAAAAAACTAGAGTAACTTGTTACGGATATATTAACATCACTGCATAGCATACTAACACTGCATGGTGCTTAGGTGAAATGGGATGACCTGTGATTAAAGTCATCGCGTGGAAACCTATCTATTCCTCTGAACAGAAAATAGTTAGTGCTTGTAAATGGCGACATGGCTGACCACCTGCCACATTGAGTACTGACTATCTGGTCAACACGTGGGTTCGAGGTGGCCATAGAATTACTATTGCTGAGGTCGATTACGAATCTCGGACTCCGAAAGATGCAAAATACCCGTATTTTACAATGTTTTCCAAAATGAAGTTTGAATATTATATCGTTTCTATACCATATGTATAATAGTATATAGTATAAAACAAAGTCGCTTTCTCTGTCCCTATGTCCCTTTGTACGCTTAAATCTTTGAAACTACTCAACGGATTTTTGAGTGATTCAAGAGAAAGGTTTATATGTATAATAACATCCATTAAATAGTGGAGTAGGCTATATATTTTATACCCGTGCGAAGCCGGAGCGGGTCACTAGTGTATAATATAATTTTGTAAGAAGATAAATGGTTTTAATTTGTATATGTCTCTTGCAGATGTTGATCGTCAGACTGCTGTCCACCTGCCCCGACATAGGCAGGATCTATCTCCTCATGAGAGGCAAGAAGGGCCTGACAGTTGACCAGAGGCTGACCCAGCTCAAGCAGAGCCCGGTGAGAGCCCTCACTCCTCTTTAGCACTACTTAGCTAGTCTAGTAGACGTAAAAAGAATGATAACTAGCTGCCGTTCTTACTAACAGACTAGGGGTAAATGGGATCAATTGAGCGATGGGGTAGCAACCTGTCATCAAAACTCTATATGACATCACAACCCCAATATAGTAAAAAGTGACCTAGGATACATTATGTCTTTGAGGTTCTGTCTACCCTGAAAGGATTTGAAGTACTTACGAGAATGTATATGTGTGTACATACATATTTAAGTCTCTATTTCCCTTAGGAAATTCTGAAATGCACATCAAAAATACTGAAATGTACACTAAAAAATAGCGAAACGCACAGCAAAGGTTAGGTTTTGGGTTGGGACTGTTTTATTTTGGTATACAATTCAGTATTTTTCCCTAATAAAATAGGCTGACACTATCAATCGCCACCTGGAACGGTATTTGTACTATGTTATGGCTATTTAGTACTACATACATATATATTAATGTACTCAAATTCCTTTTCGGTGTCGACAGAACCTTGAAAACGATAATATCTCCAAAATCACTTTTTAGCATGAATTGTGTTGAGTTATATGTGTGATGTTATATGGAACATTGTTTACAGTATCCACAATTCGCTAGCCCGTTGTACAACTATTCGTAACACAGAAAAATCGAAATCATATAACTTTTATTCTTTATAAAAAATCCGGGCTCTAATCATAGAGATCTAAATGTATGAGATAAACATACATATAACAAAATTAAATAAATATTGATGCTTGACTGACAGAACGTGATGTCATTTTGAATTAGACTGACATTGCAAATCGACACGACATTACTTGCTGAGGTATTCTAAGAATGAAATAGAATACTAACTAGCTGCCGTTCTTCCCTACATGTCGTAAGAGGGGACTAAAAGACTAGGGGTCAATAGACATTATTGGGCGATGGGCTACCATACCGTCACGAATATTCTATATCATTCTCATAACAATCTCAATGGTTATAGTAAAGATGACTAAGATTTTTCCTTTTTAACAAATGTAATCTATGGGGCGATAAGCTAGCAACCTGTCACCTCAATTCCAAATCAAATCTACGATAGTAGTATCACAGATAAAATAATACTATACGAGTATTACCAAGAATTACTTTATCTATGGTAATAGTAAGTGATTCAGAATATATCTTGCAAGGGCGTGACGTCATTTTATAGTCTGGGGTGTAAAAATAATGCTAACTAGCTGCCGTTCTTCCCGGCATGTCGTAGGAGGCGACTAAAGAACTAGGAGTAATAAAATTGGACGATTGGCTGGCAACATACTGCTAATGTTTCATAAGATATGACAACCCTAATATTCATGCCAAAAGCGAAAACAAAACAAAAAACAAACGCATTCACGACCATTAACCCTTGCGGGGTAGTCAGAGGTTCAAGTTTCCATCTCCGCAATTGCGTAGGTAGTAATTCTATGGCCACCTCGAACCCACGTGTTAACCAGATAGTACTCAATGTGACAGGTGGTAAGCCATGTCGTCATTTACAAGCAAAAGCGACATGAGAGATATTTTTTCCGAGGTTTTGTATATCTATATTTCTTATGTCTTAACATACCTTTAAATTTTCGTCAATTATATTTATATTATATACACGACGTCAGTAGCGCAAACTGTTAACCACCTGAACACGAATCGAGAGGTCCCGGGTTCAGTTTCTATTGGAGGCAGAGTTATACTGCTTTCCATTCTGGTCTTTGATTATTTATGCTATTATGATGATAAGTATGTATTTCTTAAATGTACAGTCAACGCGAAAAGTGCAGTCCCGTATATAAGAACGAAAGACAATATATGACATTTTAAAACTGGCGCCACTATGCATTGTCATGGCCATTATACGTTCGCGTGCTTCGAAATGTAAAATATTCTTTTGTTCTTATAAACGTGAACCTTATCAAAAGTTACTGGGACTGCACTTTTACCGCTGACTGTACGTTGACTAGTACGCTTAACACAAGACTTAAATGAACTTACCGAGGGGCTACTTTAATTGGTGTAATATTGTTCTAAATCTTATTATATTTTTCTCTATTGTCATCTTTAACGGGCACTTTAAACCTACATCAGATATTTACCTAACATGTATTAAAACTATAGTGTATTCGCGTTAAGAAAATAGTGACGTCATCATTACCCAAACGATGAATGAGACGTGACAACGAATGTCTGCGATTGGTCAATGTCACTTGTTTTCTCATTTACTCACGTCTCATTGGCCAGTTTAACCTTTGATTATCATGACGTTACTATTTTCTTAACGCGAATACACTATAGATGAACTCTATATCTCAGTCTACATTCCTTGCAGCTGTTCGATGGTCTCCGAAGCAAAAACCCTCAGCAGCTGGAAAAACTGGTGGCGCTGGAGGGCGACGTGGCTTTCCCTCTGCTGGGCCTCACGCCAGATTCCTTGGAGAGGCTCCAAGAGGTAGGTAGTGTTCAAACTGCATGGTAAAGTATTAAGAGATTCGCGATTAATAGAATAGAAAAAAAAATTATTCACAAAAAACAGCGCAGGTACTTCCAAAAAAAATACAATTACAATTAACAAGACAAGATACCGTCACTGTCACTGTGAAAGGGCCCAGGCTCAGCATATGTTGCAGGCCAAAGCCCACAACGCCAATGCTCATGATTAATAACTAACGGGACTTATCGCGAAAGTATTTGTATAATAAAGTTACCTAGTTAATAAAGTTAGTTAAGTACAGTCTGCCCGTGACCATGGCTGCTGTAACGTAGCCGAAACGTCGGGTTAATAAAGGTAACTTTATTATATAAAAACATACGCGATAAGTCCCGTTAGTTATTAATCATGTGCATGGTAAATTTAGTAAAAATATGTATGGACATTGTAGGATCTGTAGGAGCTTCCTACCTGGACAGTATCCGTTATATT
This sequence comes from Leucoptera coffeella, assembly GCA_030578115.1. Classification (NCBI taxonomy): domain Eukaryota; kingdom Metazoa; phylum Arthropoda; class Insecta; order Lepidoptera; family Lyonetiidae; genus Leucoptera; species Leucoptera coffeella. Next base: position 75,054 of record JAMBLF010001298.1, read on the forward strand.
GGCGTACCTCAGAGCTATATCGAGTTGTTTACTATGCCAAAATACTCTGCATAAATAGTGTCTAATTAGAGTTAAAGTAAAAAAATTGAGGCACTATTTTCTCGATATAGCTTTGGGGCAATAACCTGAGTTGGAAATTTGTATATATCTTATTCTCCGTTAATTAGTTAATTGCGCGTTCTAGGATATTGGTTTTAATACTGGCGCCATTTGAGATATTTACGTAGATCTAATCTTAACTTAAGTTTTCTCTCTGTGATAATAATTTAATGATTTCGTATAAAACATACAAAAATATTCATTCCTAATTCACATTTTTTATGTTACTGAATATTTCGTTAAACTCTAATGGCATTATTTCCCGTGCTAGTCTGGGTCGTAAAAAGAATGCTAACTAGCTGCCGTTCTTCCCGGCATGTCGTAGAAGCGACTTAGGTAAGGGGTGTAAAAAATCTATTAGGCTAAGGACTAGTCACTAAGTCAGTTAATTTACCATACGCCATTACAAATCCAATATTATGCTAATAAGTGACCAAGGAGAAGTTTTCATGTCTCCAAGGTTCTACCCAGCCAGATGTATTAAGTGAAGGTTAAGCAACCCAAGGGTAGGGCAGGTTTTGGATGGGTGACCGTTGTTGGAATGATAGTGTTCCACTAACTTAAGTATGTAATCATTCTTTAATTCTTTTATGGAAAACGGAGCATTTATCAGTGAAAACTTTGTATGGAATGAGTAATAGACGCTATATTGAAAAAAGGTGACGTTAGGAGTACCTATAACCGCCTAGAGTGTATGAGAAGATGTATGAGTGTCAACGAAGCGAAAGTGGTCTGTCAGTGGGACAAATGGGGATCCGTGATCTCTGCCTACCCCTCTACAGGGAATCAGGCGTGATGTGTATGTATGTATGTATGGAATGAGTGATGATTAATAATTAACGTGACTTATCGCGTCTGCCCGTGACCATGGCTACTGCAACGTAGCCGAAACGTCGGGTTAATAAAAGGTAATTTTATTATATAAAAGCATACGCGATAAGCCCCGTTAGTTATTAATCATGAGTGAAAACTTTGTATGGATTGAGTGATGTTAGCAGTGAGCCTAACCCGCCTGTCCACCCCGTAGGTGTCGGTGGTGTTCCACTCGGCGGCCACCCTGAAGTTCGACGAGGAGCTGAAGAAGGCCGTGGACCAGAACCTGCGCTCCATCGTCACGCTCATGGACATCTGCGACGCCCTGCCACTGCTACAGGTGAATGCACACTTGATAGTACAAAAATACTCTTACTTGTAATAGATATGGCGACATGGCTGACCAATGGCGACATGGCTGACCACCTGTCACATTGAGTACTGACTATCTGGTTAACACGTGGGTTCGAGGTGTCCATAGAATTACTACCTTCGCAATTGCGGAGATGGACACCTGAACCTCTGACTACCCCGCAAAGGTTAATGGTCGTGAATGCGTTTGTTTTTTGTAATAGATAATTAATAAAGAATTAGTGTAAGCATATGTTATGTTAGCGAGAAAGTCGTTACGTCGAAAATAAGGCCATATAGTATGTTTTGTAGTTCTAATTCCAATACAATATAAATATTTGCACGTCAGAAGAGGCAGCCCATGCTGGAAATAATTTTAAGATTGGACATCCTATTTACGCATGGGACACAAATAAAGTTTCTTTCTTTCTTTTTGTATGTTACTTGGGGAATGAGACGGGTGTATGGAGGTAAAAGACGGGCAATCGATTAGGGATCCGTGATCTCTGTCTACCGCTCTGTAGGAATGGGATTCGTGTATGTTAGAATGTTTCCAACTCTAAATTGGAGACATTCTTCTCAAGGCGGATGTACGTAGTGAAGAAACGAAGAGCATGTATAAGAAGGTTAATGGGTGTCAGTGAAGCAACAGAGATTTGTCAGGATCATTTAAGTTGCGATGGATAGTCTCTGCCTATCCCATTGGGGTCGTAGATGCATAAATATATGTATATATCAGACAAAAACCTAACATTGCATCGTGAGGAAACCTACCTGTTCCCGAACAGTTAATAGTTAGTGCTTGTAAATGGCGACATGGCTTACCACCTGTCACATTGAGTACTGACTTGGTTAACACGTGGGTTCGAGGTGGCCATAGAATCACTACTTCCGAAACCGCGGTGACTACCCCGCAAGGGTTAATGGTCGTGAACGCGTTTGTGCTTACGTGAACGTATGTATAAGTGTGTATGTTCTCATCATGGAGTAATTAATAAGAGTGGGCCTTACGCAATATTTGTATGGAAACTAGCGTGGCATTACGCGGGGTGAAACGAGGTACGCGGGATGGAGGGGAGACATTACAACCAATAAAAACACGGAATCGGCCAATCAAATCAGGTATCTTCTTTCTATTACACATTTTGAGACTCCGCACCAATTAAAACACGCCATTTGGACTCCGCACCGCGTAACGGGGACCGCTCCTTTCGCCGGGGTCCTTTTTTATAATAATTTATAATATTGTAGGACATTATTACACCCATTGAACCAGCCCCTTGGTAAGTACATTTAAGACTTGTGTTAAGGGTACTACTCAACGTATATTTAAGAAATATATACTTATTATACATAGATAAATACATATATAGCATATATAATCAACGACCAGACTGGAAAGCAGAAGAAAAGCGTAGTTCTCAACTCTGTCTCTGGAAAACTTTGGGACCTCACGAATAGCGTTCAGGCGTCTAACCGATCGCGCCACGGAGGTCGTCAATTTATATTTGGTTCGTGGTTCTTTTAGGTCCTAGTCCACGTGTCAACTGCTTGTAAATGGCGACATGGCTTACCTACCACCTGTCACATTGAGTATTATCTGGTCATTACGTGGGTTCGAGGTGGCCATAGAATTACCTTCACAATTACGAAGATGGAAACCTGAGTCTGACTACCCCGCAAGGGTTTACGTGAATGTATGTATAAGTGTGTATGTATGTGAATCGGGTGCTGCCGGAGGACCAGTGAAGCCTAGCTGCATCGTATACTGAGGCAGCACCTTTTCACTGCATCACACAATGGTTTTTTTTACATATATTATTTCCATGTTTGTGTTTGGTTATGTTTGTGGCTGGAGCAAAAAAAGTCCAAGAGTGGAGACCGCGTCTCAGTAAATGTAGTGTGGTGCGCCCCCGGCAAGGTGCGAAGACGACCTGCGCAGGTTGGCCGGCATCGAATGGATGCGAACGGCCACTGACAGGGAGAAGTGGCGTCATTTGGGGGAGGCCTATGTCCAACAGTGGATGCAGACAGGCTGATGATGATGTGTTTTGTTAATGTAGTGAATAAAGTTTCTTTCTTTCTTTCTGTTAGGTGCTGGTGCACGTGTCCACTGCCTACTGTATGGCTGAGCTGTTGGACGTGGAGGAAAAGGTGTATCCTCCGCCATTGACGCCCACGCAGCTGTTGGCCCTCGTCGACAACTCTACCGAGGAGATACGGGCTGCTATGCTCACTGAGTATGTAAAAAAAAAATGTTAAGCCACGTTGGGGTAGGGCGGGGGTTGGATGGGTGACCGTTGGAATGATAGTGTGTGGAACTTAAGTATTTAGTCATTACTGTTAATTCTTTTGGGGTGAATGGGGTATTTATCAGTGAAAACTTTGTTTGGAATGTGTAATAAATAGAATTTTTATGTTTGTAAATAATATTTGGTTACGTAGTGGCCGGCCCAATTGGACATATGATAGTCAGATAGACGCCATATTGAAACGTTACGTTAGAAGTACTTATAAGTGCGCCGAGTGTGTCAGAAATTCAATGAAACGAAACTGGTTGGTCACAATCGGGACAGATCCATGATCTCTGTCTACCCCTCTATAGTTAAATCGGCGTGGTATGTATATGTATAATATAACAATTCTGTGAGACTGCAATATTCTTCATCGACCATCGATCATTCATTCAACATAACATACGCTTCACGACTTGTGTATACACACTCCCTTTTTTATTATAGGTAGTCAGAGGCTTGAACGCCCATCTCCGAAATTTCGAAGTCACGTTAGGTATGGGTCATTTGAAGCTTGCGTATCACTAGATAGACAGCACCCAACGTGATAGGTAGTGAACCATATCGCCGTATATAGGCACTGACTATTACCTATCCTGAGGGATAGGCAGGTTTCCTCACGATGTTTTCCCTTATCGTTCCATTAATTAATTTCATATTATCCTTGTCCCCAGGCTGCTGGGTTCGAAGCCCAACACGTACACGTTCACGAAGGCAGTGGCAGAGCAGGCTGTCAACGACCGTGTCACCTCTTACGCCAAGGCTATCTTCAGGCCCACCATTGGTAAGGAGACATCCGATTCTACCACAATCTAATAGTAATTCTATGATTAATAACTATGTGTTTTTCATTTACGTACATAATTTACAGTCGCTAACGGTGAGGGAAAACATCGTGAGGAAACCTGCCTATCCCTCAGGATAGGTAATAGTCAGTGCCTATATACGGCGATACGGTTCACTACCTATCACGTTGGGTGCTGTCTATCTAGTGATACGCGGGCTTCGAATGACCCATACCTAACATGCCTGAGATTTCGGAGACGGGCCTTCAAACCTCTGACTACCTCGCTTTAATAAAAAAGGGAGTTTGTATATACAAGTCGTGAAGCGTATATGACACAGAAAACACACAATACACAGGTGAACACAAAAGTAAATTACACGCCTGAAATTACAACATTATATACACCAGTGGTGCCAATGTAATAGTATATATATATATATATATACAGGGTGGCGCATTCAAAACGGTCAGTATGGGAAAGTCTGAAACTATAAGAGATACGAAGATTTGTTCTTAGGAACCATGTCACCGATTTTGATAAAAATAAAAACTGCATTCATACTTTCTTTGAAAAAATGACTGTATCCTGTACGGGAATCGAACCCGGTTGCTTTGAAAAAATAAACTTGCCCTTTTCACTTTTTCTTTTTAAATATCGATTGTGTAGGTCTTAAGCTGTAAATGTTTCTATGAAACATGGTGTCGAAAATGAATAAAATGCATTGTTTTGGCATACTTTAGTTTACATACACCGTTACAATACTCAACAAGTTCAGACATGTAAAATTGTCTCTATGGCTGTTTGTAGTTTTGTACCTCTCTACTTGTTACATACACCATATTATCATGTGACATTAGCATACCATTTATCCGTTAAGAAAGTTTTGTTATCTACAGTAATCAAACACTAACAATCAATTGAAAAGTCCACTTAAAGTGACGTGTTAAACCATATTTGAAAATTTCTTGTGGGGTTACGTTAAGACTGAATTTTCCAATACAAGCTATGACGCCGTTGAAGACCTAAAAGTAGCAATAGCGTCAAATTTAACGCAAATTCAACACATGAAAATACAAAATTCAATAGTAAAGTCTTTATCAAAACGTGTTGAATATTGTATTGATAACAAAGGTGGTCACTTAGAACACCTACTATGATAAATTAAAGTATGCCAAAACAATGCATTTTATTCATTTTGGACATCATGTTTCATAGAGACATTTACAGTTTAAGACCTACACAATCGATATTTAAAAAGAAAAAGTGAAAAGAACAATTTTATTTTTTCAAAGAAACCGGGTTCGATTCCCGTACAGGATACGGTTGTTTTTTCAAAGAAAGTATGAATGCAGTTTTTATTTTTATCAAAATCGGTGACATGGCTCCTTAGAACAAATCTTCGTATCTCTTATAGTTTCATACTTCCCCATACTGACCGTTTTGAATGCGCCACCCTGGCACGCCACGCCTATATATATATATATATATATGCATATAGTATATATAGTAGTATAGATAGTATATAGTGTATATATGCCTATGTACTATGGACACCTCGAACCCACGTGTTGACCAAGTCAGTACTCAGTGTGACAGGTGGTCAGCCATGTCGCCATTACAAGCACTGACTATTATTACCTGTTCGAACAGGAAGGTTTCCTCACGATGTTTTCCCTCATCGTATATTTCATAAATGTGCTGTTATTACGAAAATATACATAGAAATTCATTAAACTTCATTTCCATTGGTACATGCTCAAGCGGAATTTAAACCCTGTACCCACTGATACAAGTCAAGCCGCAAACAACTGAGCTACGTCGATTTCTGAGATTTCGCAATTGCGGAGAAGGAAACCTGAACCCACCTTGACTGAAAATAAAAATAAAATGTTTTTCATGACTCAATGCTATGACTACCTCACCACAAAAAAATGGGAGTGTGTATACACAAGTCGTGAAGTGTATGTATTAGTATTATTATCAATATTATGTATAATATTTAAGCGTCTTTCTTCTTAATTAATTATAAAATTAACATGAGCAAAAATCTGTAATTAAAGGTTTGTGTATATGAAATTAATTGTAGCAATCAATATTTTAATTGTTCGAAAAGATAAAAGACAAACGCGTTCACGAACCTTGCGGGGTAGTCAGTGGTTCAGGTTTCCATCTCTGCAATCGCGGAGGTAATAATTCTATGGCGACCACGAACCCACGTGTTGACCAGATAGTCAGTACTCAATGTGACAGGTGGTAAGCCATGTCGCCTAAGATTTTCTCGATATTCTGTTTGCGATAAAAGAACATAAGTGTTTTTATGTAAAATTAATTTAATTGACACGTGGAAACTTGATCGTTGTGTTCCATCCTTATAGTAATTAAATTCCTGATGCTTTGTATGTTTTGAGCATCACGATAAAGTATTCGGTTCGATACTCGGTGAGGCATTTCAATGTAACTGTGTCGAGGTACTACCAACCTTGCCTTGATACACTTTGTTTATTCTCTAGGGATAGTAATTAATAATGACATACATCTATACATACATCACGTCCGATATTCCCATAGGGATGGATAGGATAAGAGTTCCTTTACGTCACAAACGTCAGGGTGTTGTTAGAAACAAATTATTATTAACATTATTTATTATATTGCCTATCTACTATATTGACATTTAAATTATGTATTAAAATATAATTGTGTGATTGATGGATATTATCTGTGTAACTTCACCCTGAAGACCTGGGTTTTTAACCAGTGTGTCCTACCCGTAATGACATACGGGGCCGAGACGTGGAACATGACAGCCGGGCTAGCCCACCGACTACATGTCGCTCAGCGAGCATGGAACGTTCGATGCTGGGTATCTCGTTAAGGGACAGAGTCCGGAATGAGATTATCCGGCGGAGAACCTAAGTCGTAGACATTGTCTTATCTTATGAACACCTTTTATAAGAAGAAGCCCCAACGAAAGTGGACCTGGAAAAGTCCCGACGGAAAAACCTTTAATGAGATCGACTTCATCATGGCGAATAAAAAGCATATATTCAGGGATGTCTCCGTGATCAACAGATTTAACACCGGAAGTGATCACCGTATGGTAAGGGGCACCCTGAATATCAACTTTAAGCTAGAGAGGTTGCGCATGATGAAGTCCACGCTCCGACCTACTCGACTGCAAATGGCCGCTGGTTCACCCAAGATCCAACTGGAACTCCAGAACCGATTTGCCACTCTGCACACCGCGACCAATGTTGACGAGGACCTCGAAAATGTGACCAAAATAATCGGCGAGGAAGGGAGCCGGTTCTGCAGGGCTCGAGCGGGGAACCGAAAGTCGGATCTCTCGGATGAGACTTTGGATCTTATGAGGTTAAGACGAGAAACTCCACAGAGGTCTCCTTCGCAAAGTGCTACACTAAACAAACGGATAAAGAAGGCAATACGACGTGACCTACGTAAGGCTAATGCTCTCCTCGTAAAAGAGTTGATCGAGCAAAACCGTGGGATGCGCGTATTCGCCCGAAAACTGGGACGTAGCCACATGACGAAGTTGAGGACAGCTCGTGGAGACATGGTCACCTCTAAACCAGAGATCTTGTCTGAGATAGAAGATTTTTACGGCCAATTATACCGCTCGCGCTGCCAGGATCCGGATCCTGACCCATCCGATTTGAGGGCCACATTGACGCGCCACTTCACAGAGGACATGCCCGAAATAGCTATGGACGAGATTGAGATGGCCTTAAAACAGCTTAAAAATGGAAAAGCTCCGGGAGAGGATGGAATTACTTCTGAGCTCCTGAAATCTGGTGGACGACCGGTTCTGAAGGAGCTCCAGAGAATTTTTAACAACGTCATCTTCTCCGGAAGAACTCCAAAATGTTGGGGCAGAGGTGTGGCTGTTCTTTTCTTTAAGAAGGGAGATAAAACCCTCTTAAAGAATTACAGGCCCATAACACTTCTGAGCCACATCTATAAGCTGTTCTCGAGGGTCATCTCTAATAGAATCTCAGCCAGGCTAGATAGCTTTCAGCCTCCAGAACAGGCCGGATTTCGACGGGGCTTTAGTACCATAGACCACATACACACGCTGAGGCAAGTTATACAAAAAACTGAAGAGTATAACCAGCCACTCTGCCTCGCGTTTGTGGACTATGAGAAAGCCTTTGACTCGGTCGAGACCTGGGTGGTCATGGAATCCCTGCAGCGATCTCAGATCGACTGGCGATATGTGAGTGTGTTGAGACATATTTATGATTCCGCCATTATGACCGTTCAACTCCAAGGCCACGGCACGAAACCTATCCAGTTGCAGAGAGGTGTCAGACAGGGGGATGTTTTGTCCCCGAAACTGTTCTCGAGTGCACTGGAAGATGTTTTCAAAACGTTGGATTGGGTTGAACGAGGAATAAATATCAATGGGGAATACATCTCGCACCTCCGCTTTGCTGACGATATCGTCCTGATGGCAGAGTCGCTGCAGGATCTGGAGGAAATGCTGTCCGAATTAGATGCTGCTTCTCGACGCATCGGACTCGGGATGAATTTAGAAAAAACCAAGATCATGATTAATGATTTGGTGGTCCCGAGCCCGATTGCCCTAGGGGGCACTCCCGTAGAAGTTGTTTCCCAATACACATACTTAGGCCAAATTATACAGCTTGGCAGAAACAACTTCGAGAGGGAGGCGGACAGAAGAATACAGCTGGGATGGGCAGCATTCGGAAGGCTTAGGCATGTCCTTACGTCGTCTTTACCTCAATGCCTGAAAACGAAGGTTTTCAACCAGTGTGTGCTCCCCGTTTTGACGTACGGATCTGAGACGTGGACACTCACTGCGGGACTAGCCCACAAATTCAAGGTCGCTCAGCGTGCTATGGAACGGAAGATGCTCGGGGTTTCTCTGGTAGATCGCATCAGAAATGAGGTGATACGCCAGAGAACTAAAGTAACCGACATTATCAAAAGAGTTGGCACGCTGAAGTGGAGTTGGGCTGGTCACGTATGTAGAAGGACTGATGGTCGCTGGAGCAAAAAAGTCCAAGAGTGGAGACCGCGTCTCAGTAAACGTAGTGTGGGGCGCCCCCCGGCAAGGTGGGAAGACGACCTGGGCAGGTTGGCCGGCATCGAATGGATGCGAACGGCCACTGACAGGGAGAAGTGGCGTCATTTGGGGGAGGCCTATGTCCAACAGTGGATTGATACAGGCTGATGATGATGATGATGAGACATTGTCTATCGATGTTGCAAGCTGAAGTGGCAGTGGGCCGGCCATGTCTGTCGTAGAACTGACGACCGCTGAAGTAAAGCGGTTCTCGAGTAGAGGCCGCGTCTCGGTAAACGTAGTGTAGGACGCCCCCATGTCAGGTGGACCGATGACCTCAAGAAGGTTGCTGATAATGACTGGATTAGGGCCACGAATGTTTGTGTTTTGTGGCGTACTCTTGGAGAGGCCTACGTCCAGCAATGGACTAGTATGGGCTTATTGATGAAATTCTTTCATTTGGTAAATAAATTTTTGTTTGTGCAGTGATCTCGTCGCTGAGAGACCCCATGCCAGGGTGGATCGAGAACCTCAACGGCCCTTCAGGCATCGTGGCAGCCGCTGGCAAAGGTAAGCTCACGGAAGGAAGAAAGTACCCACTACTTTTACAAATTGACTTAGACGATATCACTACATAGTATAAAACAAAGTCGCTTTCTCTGTCCCTATGTCCCTTTGTATGCTTAAATCTTTGAAACTACGCAACGGATTTTGATGCGGTTTTTTTAATAGACAGAGTGATTCAAGAGGAAGGTTTATGTGTATAATAACATCCATTAAATAGTGGAGTAGGCTATCTATTTTATACCCGTGCGAAGCCGGAGCGGGTCGCTAGTATGGAATAAGGGTGACGTTATAAATTAAGTACTTACAACTGCTGAGAGAATATGAGGTGCATGGATGTCAATGAAGTGAAAATGGTTTGTCACGATAATAGCTACCGTAAACGTCTTAAAAAGAATACTAACTGGCCGTTTGTCCCGGCATGTCCTAGGAGGTGATAAATAAACTAAAAGTCTATGTAATCTATTTTGATTGGCTGGTAAATTGTCACCAATTTTCTTGCTACAAAATGACCTAGGAGATTTCCATCTACCCTCAAATTGGAAAGCTATTAAAGGACGTGACTGTATACGTATGTTGTCTACCTACATTGAATAAGGACACATCTAACACTCTGACGACCTCCGTGGCGCGATCAGTTAGACGCCTGAACGCTAATCGTGAGGTCCCAAAGATTCCCGGTGGAGGCAGAGTTAAGAACAACGCTTTGCTACTGCTTTCCAGTCTGGTCATTGATTATATATGCTATATATATATATATTTATCTATATATACTAAGTATATATTTGTTAAATATATGTTGACTAGTACCCTTAACAAGTCTTAAATGTACTTACCAAGGGGCTAGTTCAATTGGTGTAATAACGCCCTACAATATTATTATCTTGGTTTGCAGGTCTGCTGCACGTGTTCCGGTGCAAGCCGCGCGCGTTCGCCGACCTGTTGCCCGTCGACATAGCGGTGGACACGTGCATCGCCTGTGCCTGGCACGTGCACTGCGCAACCCCCGCACCCCGCCCCTACGTCTACAACTGCAGCACTATTGAGAACCCCGTCACATGGGCCGAGTCAGTATATACATGTATACAGGCTATAATAATAATGTTTAGACAGTGAACTAGCCCCTAGGTAGGCGTAAAGGGTACTATAAAAGGTACTATGAAAAGGTACTTATAGTCACCGTATACAACAAATATATGCTTATTATACATGCATATATACAGGCCTCCACGTTCCCTAAGGGATAGGCAAAGACTAAGATCGTCATCTGGAATGATCTTGACAAATCTCCCTTGCTTCACTCACGCCTATTGACCTTCGCATACATGCTCTTCTGAGAAGAATGTTTCCAGACAGAGTACATGCATATATACAGGCCTCTACGCCCCCTAAGGAATAGTCAAAGACTAAGATCGTCACCTGGAACGATCTTGACAAGTCCCCTTGCTTCACTCACACCTATTGACCTTCGTATACATGCTCTTCTGTTCTTCATACTACGTATATCCACCCTGATAAGAATGTTTCAGACAGACTATAGATAGAAACGATCATTAAGAAAGGTATATTTGTAGAGGGTCTGGTGAGGGAAAATACCATGAGGACATCAACTTATTCCAATGAACTAGAACTCTAATACAAAATGACATCACGCTGTGTCAGTTAAGCGTCAATGCATATGTCAATCCACTGGTCCTTTTGCTTGGAACCCAGGGTCCATTTAAAAGGCGACATGGTTTGACACCTGTCCCAATCGTGAAAGGACACGCGAATGTTTGTCTATCAGGCCTGTCGGAAAAACTTCTTTAATTTGTGTGATAAACAGGCATCGTGTTATTGTTCTATCTATATCCCTGCTAACACCGTTTAACTATTTATTAGAAAAGTTGAAGTCAAAAACTTGTTAACAATGTATCTGTATATACCTGTACCTGTATATTATACGAGTACTTGAAGTTCATAATATAATGTATGTTTTATTTTGTTTAGCTTCGAGAGAAGTCTGCGCGTGTGCGTTCGTTCGGAGCCCATTGGTACTACCTTCTGGTACCCCGCTGGCTACATCTGTCAGAACAAGTGAGTTATCATTAATAGGACTTTGTTCCCTTCCTTAGTTGTTACCAAACAACCTACTTTAGGACCAACATTCGCACTGGGGTCCAAGTCCACTAATGCGTTTAAGCACAAACGTAGTTCAATACTAGATCTGTAATAGTGTGAAGTTGGTACTGGATTATCTAAAGTGTCAGATTTCACGATTGATATCAGTAAAAGAGTCAAATTTCACTTTTAAATTGGCGAAATTTGACATATTTGCTAATCCACTACTTGGATTGACTTGACTTGGGCCCTTGTAGGTAATTTTTTTTCATCATTTCTTTTTAGGTTAGATTGATACCAGTTACTTGTGAAATAGTTATATATTCATCATAATAATGTCACTTTCATCTTTTCACTGAATAGTATATAAAATTTTTCATCAGAATCTGTACATCTGTACATAAAATAAATCTACATATGTCTTGATTATGTTCCGTTACTAAATAATAACTCGTTCTGTTGGCAGGTACTCGCACAAAGTGCTGGAGTGGACCCTGCAGACGGCACCCCTGCACATCGCCCACTACGCGCTCAAGATGCTCGGCATATCCACTCCGTGAGTATACGTTCAGTGCTACATATACACTGGACTATCGGACTCAATTTATTTGCTTTTGATAATTTACCATAACTAATGTTTACGAAATGCATCAAATTATACGGTGAGGGAAAACATCGTGAGGAAACCTACCTGTTCGTCGGACAGGTAATAGTTAGTGCTTGTAAATGGCGACACGGCTGACCACCTGTCACATTGAGTACTGACTATCTGGTCAACACGTGGGTTCTAGGTGTCCATAGAATTACTACCTTCGCAATTGCGGAGATGAAAACCTGAACCTCTAACTACCCCGCAAGGGTTAATGGTCGTGAATGCGTTGGTTTGTTTTGTTTTGCAATCTTTAATTTATACATATGAGTACATACATTCACGTTCTCTAATCCCGTTCAGGGTGGACCGAACTTTTGAGTCACGATACTATATCTAAAGTAGCTTATTAGTATGAATATTGCAATATTGGTGACAGGTTGCTAGCCCATCGGCCAATTCCATTTGCTCTTAGTCTCGTATTCTCCTACGACATGCCGGGAGGAACCGCAGCTAGTTAGCATTGTTTTTACGTCCATCTAGCACGGGACTAGCTAGTAATACGCGAGGGATCTATTTTCTAACAACCACGACCCTTGCGGGGTAGTCAGAGGTTCAGATGTCCATCTCCGCAATTGCGAAGGTAGTTATAGTAAACAGAGTTAGTAAAAGCGTCGTGAACTTCCCGGTTCCCGACATATGCTGAGTCTGGGCGCTTTCACGACAGCAATACAGCGCGCCCGACAATTACTGTTATTCGTATATGTTTGTACCAATTTTTGCCATGGGTGTTGTATTGCTGTTATTGTGAATAAACGTTTTTCTATTCTATTCTAATAGGTATCACGTTGGGTGCTGTCTATCTAGTGAACGCGGGCTTCGAACGACCCATACCTAACATGCCTTCGAAATTTCGGAGATGGGCATTCAAGCCTCTAACTACCGCGCCATAATAAAAAAGGGAGTGTAGACACAAGTCGTGAAGCGTATGTTTTATGTATTCTAATAAAACAAACGCATTCACGACCATTAACCCTTGCGGGGTAGTCAGAGGTTCAAGTGTCCATCTCCACAATTGCGAAGGTAGTAATTCTATGGACACCTCGAACTCACGTGTTAACCAGATAGTCAGTACTCAATGTGATAGGTAGTCAGCCATGTCGCCATTTACAAGCACTAACTATTACCTGTTCGACGAACAGGTTGGTTTCCTCACGATGTTTTCCCTCACCGTTAGCCACTATAAATTATGTACGTAAATGAAAAACACATTTAAATTTCATTCATTGGTACATGCCAGTCGGGATTCGAACCTAGGACCTTTCTCGTACGAAGTCCGAGGTCTTACCCACTGGGCTACAGTCGCATTCTATTCTTATAGGATGTAAATTCTGCTTCTGCTCTTTTACTTTCTAATTTTGGCGTCTCAAATGTCTGTATCCATACTGCGGTTGCCTGGAAGAAATTGCTTTAGCAATAAGGCCGCCAATTGTGCATAACAAATAAGTTTGTTTTTTTTTATTCTCTATTAAGCCATTCACCACTAAGGTTATGTCGGCTGAAGTACAAACACTGATGCCACGGCGTTTGAACTTCTTGTTATTTAATTGCCATGGTTACACCAACGCCGCCAGCCGCTAAAACCGAAGAAAAACGAAATCGAAGCTCCAATTCTTCTCTTCCTTGTTCTTCGGTTCGTTCCAGTTGAGGTTCCAAATATAATCCCAATGCAAATATATTTAGCCAATTTGGCATCACAACTGACTAAATATTCAGCTGAACCACAGACCTCTATAACCTAGATACCGCAAGTGTACGTACTTTGCGTGTCAAAAAGTTGATCAATGATCAACCTTTTGACGGCGGTCATTTAGTTCCGTCCCTACCGTCATCGTTGACGAACGTGAAGCGCTCCTCAGAAAAATGCCTAGTTGTGCCGTAATATCTTGTAAAAATGATTCAAGAAAAGTAAGCCGAGATCATGGAAATATTTCTTTTCACCGGTAAGTAAATTTGTTATTTAATTGTGCGTATTTTATTTATAAATCAATTATTTTATCTTATTTGTGTCTATTACTATGTAAACCACCAAAATACATGTAAATGTGTGCATACTACGTGTTCAAATTACATTGCTGCATTTAGTTCCAAAGGTGTTGTATCAGTTCATATAAAGCAAGCAGTGAACACGGAATCGATCGATACTTTCAGTGGTAGTTGCGCTTCGTGGTACAGAGGTTATTCTCATTTATCTTACCAAATAGGCAAATAGTGTTGTGCACATGCATCGATTCCAGTTATGGTTGTCGATTCGAATCGATTTCAAAACTACAAATAGGTACTCTAACTGATTAAAATTATAAGAAAATTATGTTTGTAAAATTTGTTCATGTTGTATTTATTTGTTAAGAATTAGAATAACGTAAAGTAAATTTTCATTACAGGTTTCCAAGCGACCCCTATATTAAAGAAAGGTGGATTGATGCTGATGATGATTAATAAAGGCGGTAGCAAATAAATATATTGATATTCGGTTTCATTATTTAACCAAACACATAAAATCTTCAGTAACCAAAAGACAATTATACAATAAGCTTATTTTATTTCAGGGAGAGTAATTAGAGATATTCTGTTTTACGAAGTCCGTTTGATTATGAATGTGTGCCGGCATGCACGTGTACCTATACATTGTTTAGTGTAGGTAGGTGCCAACGATCCCCACCTTAACGCATACAATCGAACTACTTGTATACACAACTACAACCAAAGTTAAACGGACTTCGTGAAATATAATATCTGTAAATAGTATTTATTATAAGTAATAAAACGACGATTTGATTTAAATTTTTATTATGTTTTTTGGTCAAAAGAATAATTAAATAAGTCTCATTAATTAGATAAGTCACTTGTGTATACCACTAAGCCAATCATATACCTACTTAATAGTAGCTTTAGATTAACTTAAAACTATATTATATAACATAACAATATCTTACATGAATAAACTTTTCATAATCACATTTGAAGTTTTATTTGGCACCAATAATTTGTAAGTACTATTATGCGTCGCACTCCGTTGAATCGTTTTGATGCGCGAGTATTTTCCCATCACTAAATCGCCGCTGTGACGTCATAATACCTACGCATATTTCGGCACGCGCGGTTTTCATAGAAATGAGTGCATTTGCGGCATCTAGGGTTATAGAGGTCTGTGAGCTGAACATAATTATTTGTATTTTCAACTTTCACTGAGCTACTGACTTTCTTGACGCACCATAGACGACTAACAAATTAAGTTTTCCATCACTAATGTGTATATTGTTTAAGTGTTATGTGTACAATAAACAGTTAAATAAATTAATAAATAAATTGGTTTGCAGGGTGAACCTGTCGATCGCCAGCCGCAAGCTGACCGCCATGAGTGACGTGCTGATGTTCTTCAGCTGCCGAGAGTGGCGATTCCACAACCACCGCGTGCGCCTCATGAGAGAGGCCCTGGCTCCAGAGGACCAACAGATCTACAACCTGGACCCCAGGACTATCGAGTGAGTACTCCTGTGCTGTAGAGGTATATAAAGGACTGATAGGTGGTGGCACGAGTGCAGAGTGGGAGGTGGATAAAGGATACATAGGTGGCACTGGGAGTTATGCTAAAGGCAAAGGATGCTGTTAAAGATTTTACCGAAAGGGTTTGAAGAATGTAAAAAATAATTAGACGACCTCCATGGCACGATCGGTTAGACACCTGAACGCTAGTGAGGTCCCGGGTTCGATTCCAGGTGGAGGCAGAGTTAAGAACTGCGCTTTTCTTCTGCTTTCCAGTCTGCTCGTTGATTATATATGCTGTATATGTATTTATCTATGTATAATAAGTATATATTTCTTAAATATACGTTGACTAGTACCCTTAACACAAGTCTTAAATGAACTTACCAAGGGGCTAGTTCAATTGGTGTAATAATGTCCAAATATTATTATATTATTATTAAATGGGTTAGGCATTTTTATGGTAAAAGTAAAAGGTTTGAATGATTTTGAAGTATCATCTAATCCACGTTTGATCAGAAAGTCATTTTCTGACAAGCTTCTTCGCAGATGGCACGTTATTTACACTTTACTACCACTCTAGAGGGACCATAATGCTTTTGCAAGAGTTGTTTGCTCACTCAAACCAACAGCTCGACGTATGTTCGATATGTCCACGATATGTTCACCTATTCAGACAACCTTGGTTTTGGTGCACTCTAACTCTTATCGCTGTGTAAATGTCAGTGCTTTCAACCCTGATATAAAGATATATACCAAATATCTACGAGGCGTGTCTTTAATGAGCCTTGGTGTTCGCAGTTGGGACCAGATGTTCCGGGACTTCGTGATGGGCGTACGGAAGTATCTGCTCAAGGAAAAGGACGACGACCTGCAGAGGGCCAAGACCCATCTCAAGAGGTACCCGACGCACGCTTTCATTGCCATACTATATGTTAGTCAGGTCCATATCTTCTGAGTAGATAGAACCAGGAGGAAATATTATATAAAAAAGTCCAAGAGTGGAGACCGCGTCTCAGTAAACGTAGTGTGGGGCGCCCCCCGGCAAGGTGGGAAGACGACCTGCGCAGGTTGGCCGGCATCGAATGGCCACTGACAGGGAGAAGTGGCGTCATTTGGGGGAGGAATATGTCCAACAGTGGATTCAGACAGGCTGATGATGATAGTTAGCTTAGGATGAAACAAGAATATTCATTCGATTAACACACGATTACTTCATACTTGATTGTGAGCTGCTGTACCCAAGTGGGTTAGACAGACTTTTTATGAGAAAGGTTCTAGGTTTAAATCCCAATTTTGACATGTATCAAAGAATGAAATTTAAAATCTGTTTTTCATTTACGTACATAAATTACAGTCGCCAACGGTGAGGGAAAACATCGTAAGAAAACCTGCTTATCCCTCGGGATAGGTAATAGCCAGAGCCTGTATAGGGCAATACAGTTCACTACCTATAACGTTAGGTGCTGTTTATCTAGTGAAACGCGGGCTTCGAGTAACCCATACCGAACATGCCTTCGAAACTTCGGAAATGAGCCTCTTCTATCCTACCACAATAAAAAAGGGAGTGTGTATACACAAGTCGTGAAGCGTATGTTATATATTTATATTTATTTCATCCAAACAAGTACCCTATCAGTACAGGTCTAATAACCTAATGCGATAGGAACTAAACATATTTATAATTTTAAGTAAACAATTTAACATTTACATTAATAGACATTATATAACAACAATATATATATATATTTTGACGACCTCCGTGGCGCGATCGGTTAGCTGCCGGAACGCTAATCGTGAGGTCCCGGGTTCGATTCCCGGTGGAGGCAGAGTTAAGAACTACGCATTTCTCCTGCTTTCCAGTCTGGTCGTTGATTATAAATGCTATATATGTATTTATCTATGTATAATATGTATATATTTTTTGAATATACGTTGACTAGTACCCTTAACACAAGTCTTAAATGTACTTACCAAAGGGCTAGTTCAATTGGTGTAAAAATGTTTAAATATTATTATATTATTATTAATATATTATGTTATGCTTCATACTATTTCCAGGATGCAGATGCTCCACAACGCGACGCGCATCCTGCTAATGGTATTCACCCTGCGCCTGGTGATGTTCTTGTCACCCACAGCCAATGAACTGGTGCGGGGGCTGGTGAGGCTCCTGGTCTCCGCTGGTAGTGGCCTGCTGCAGAGGAGCTTTGGACTCCTGGACGCTGGCAATGAAGATGGAGTCACCAGCGTCAAGCTCTAACTCAGTTTAGATTACTGCGACCCATTGAACCTTTTCAACCGACTTAAAACACCGGGTACACCGACTACAAAGAGATCTCTACCCACTGCATATAATAATACTTTTTTTTTTAGAATGAGATTGCTCTTGGCCCGTACTAATCCAAGTAGTTGGATTATTGACCCTGGGTCCCATCTAGTTTGGACACCCCTGCTTTAACTGAACATGAGGTGTTAGGTTGTAAAAGATTTATGGAGAATGTCAGCGTTGGGTGAAAGTAATAGTGTCATAAATTGTAAATGTAGTTTGTGCTTGTATGGCTAACTTGAAACCTCGTGTTAAAGAATAGTACTTAAAGAGAGGTGGTAAATGAAATCATTTACGAGCACATCTGTTCGGTTAATACAATTTGAGAGTAAAAAGTCTAGGCTGTTTTCCCATAGTGATAAAATAAAGTAATATTTTTGTGACTTTGCAAAGCCCCTTTTCACTTTATTAATATTCTGACTCAGCATCACTCGATCTGACAACGTACTTTAAAAGTCACTTTTTTATTTGTAAAATATTGATATGGCATCGAAGATTAAGTTAGCTATTCAATATAATTCTATTTTTATATTTAGCTTTTAAATGGCAATGCCTTTGTCCAGCAGTGAACTGGGATAGGCTGGTTGCGTCTGTCGATTATATTTAGGTGTAAATTATCGTTATTTTCTGAGGTGCATAGTTTTATTTAATGTAATGTTGATGTTATCTAATCTAATCGTGTTATGAAATTTATTATTTATATTGGGAATACTTTTAAAGATGATATATAAAATATTATTTTTATTCGGTTTAAATGTATGGATTGTGTACGTAAATTAAGAAAGTTTTTTTTGTGATAATCAAATAATATTGCTGGTGGCATATTGTGATTTTTTTTAAATATAATTGTATTTATTTACTATACGCTCTGTTATAATAGTTGGTTTTAATGAATGTATGTACTTTTTTATGTCGTAATGTTAAGGATTGTATATACTTTCTCTTTTGCAATTGGTGTCTCATGAATATAATGTATATCTTTCTACATTTTACCGTTTAGTTCGATGCTATAGTATATTCGAATTCAGAAAATAGAGACGTCATAATGTCCCCACGATTTGACCAATGAGATGTGACTACAGTTGTCTAGAATTGGTCAGTGTGACTTGTTATTTTCATTTACTCACCTCGCATTGGCCAGTTTAACCTCTGAATATCATGACGTCACTATTTACTTAATGGGAATGCCCTACAGGTAACATTTTAGACGTTAAGTATATGCCAAACTGACGTCCATCATGCATAGTTTTAGTTGACTAACGTGTTATGATAAATTGAGTCGTTACTTTAAAAGTACTTATAGGATACCCAGAATATTTATAACATGTTTAATAATTATTGATGATAAAAACTTAAAATTGATATCAAAATACAAAATCTGTAAAATTAAAAGTTAAATTACAGTTGAATTTACAGCAATAAGTAAATGATAAGATTTTTTAATACCTTGTTGCAGATATTAAGGCTTACATTATTTAGAAACCTGTAGGTTAAAAATATTTAAGAGTTGTTTATAGTAAAATGGTGCTTATATCATGTTATTATTATTATATTATGTCTTGTCTCGATCTACTTAATTTACTTTTGTATTAGAAGATTGTGTTCTAGTTCGATTGAAGTTGTGTATTATTTTTGTTCGAACTTATATAATAATGTGGTAATACTATTATATAATAATGTGACCAATATTATACACTAAATGGTGAAGCTGGAATTCAGGAGATAATATTACTACTTTTAATAAAGTTCTTTATATTAATACGATTGTTTCATTTAAAAATCTAATGAGTGTAGTTGGTCGTGCTATGAATTAACGAAAATCCCAATTGTGAGGGTAGACAGACATTAGCTGAGACGCTAGTCTTCTGGCGACCACGGCCTATGCAACTGGGTTGAAACGTCGGGTAATATGAATATTATTATTAATTTATCGTAATACGACCCGGTCTCACATAGTGAATAAAACGAGAATAAATCGCGAGTGTTTTAAAACAAGTAGTGTTTTAAAAAGTAATTTCAAAACATGTAATTTGAGACCTACACATAGCTAAAAACCATACATACATACATTATAAAAATATAGCATACATAGTTCTTTCTAGCTAAGAAATATTATTTCTATAGCATGAATAGAAGCCGACTCGGTGTACCGCTGTAAAGAAGTCCACAGCGCCTGTATTATGTCGAACCGCAATGGAAGGTAAAGAATAATAAAAACAAATAATTGAATTGAAATTATTTATTTACAGGAAAATAACATGTATATTAATGTTGCATCCTCATTATTCTAAAAAGGTGTCACGATGGAAGTGTCATTATATTCACGTGACGCCTAAATATATGAACAATCCATTGCATCAAGTAGTTTATCTGGCTAATGTTGTTAGAACGACTTAGTTAACATAAGTCACATAAATACATAAGTCTGCTTTCAAAACTCGAGCTAAATAACAGCTAAAAATAAATTATAATTACTATTTCTTTAATCTGTTGTGTCGAACTAAACACGTAAACATATAAATAACAACCATTTTTGTTGAATATATAGGTCCCTATCCAATTGGCTACCAAAGGCGATAGAAATAAAAACATGGGTTTGACTTATGCATCAATTCAATGGCATTTTGTATTGGACTGACTTATCTAAGCGATGTAGCGTTGACTTGGTTGGGGAGCCATGATACATAATAGTTTTGAAGTTTAAGTGCTATTTTTTTATATTCACTTTGTCAGACAAAACAAAAAATATCTACCAAAAGTCTATTTGTGAAAGTGAAAGCATTTGAAGTTTATAAAAGGGGTTCATAACATTTAACCTTCTCTTTCGTTGTGTCATCATATGAAATATCAGACGCTATATACTTTTAAGAAATAAATGTTCTTTAGTTTGATGGCACAAAAATCCATTTGTTCAATGACACGTGACTGACAGTGATCTGACAGTTCAACATTAGTGGTCGTCTGTCAGTCTAACAAATCGAAGTTAAATAAAGGACTATTATTGATTTCAAACTAATTCACACATTAGCTTTCTGTGTCTCTTAGTAATTTGTTGACATATGCGTTGGAAGAAAGAAAAAAACAGGATTGCTATCAAATTATAAATAATAATATTATTCAACTTATTTGTAAAGTCGTAGCCTAGGTAATGTCATTCAATGATGGCAAGTGATAATCTTTAGCAGAAACAAGCGGTTTGGGTGGACAATTAACCAACGTACGTTGCAACCAAGTACCCAACATAGGAGTAAGTGAAATTAGCTCATTCTATCTTGGGTACATTATTCATAAAACTATTCATGAAACTGAAACTTAATTTTGGTTTAATGAATCATTTTAACAAACAGTTTGATACGTCTTGTTAGCTACTTGGGTTCAACGAAGGATGTTTACTACCAACCATCTTACAGAAAAATTAACTGACATTATATGACTGACATAAACAAATGAACTATAGTAACACACCAGACTAAGTCGGAACTTTTTCGCATCAACTCATATGTTTGTTTTCATGCTCAGTTTTTAAGCATAAGTTATATATTATAACAATATCTGCATCTAAATTGTAGATGTAAAATAAAAGTTTATCACTACTTATTAGAAAGACAACATAATTTCTTAATAAGTCCTTGGATAGGCAATAGGTTCTATGTCCATAGCGAATCCTTGGATAGGCATTGGATTTCGTGTCCATAGCAAATGTTGGGATAGGCGATAGATTGATGTCTACAGCTATGGGGCTAAGCTAGATAGGCGTAGGTGTCGAGGCGGCCGGGCGCCCGCTCCAGGTACTGCTTGTCGATGAGTGCTTCGATGCACTTCTTCACCATGGCAACAGAGGGCGCGAATGAGCCGCGCGCTTGCTGCACCACCTGCCGGGGGGAGACGGAAAGTCAATGTACTAAATGTAGGATAAAGGATTTGGCTACCATATGTTCGATACCATACCCAGGCCGAGCATGAAGCTACCATTGGATATTATCTGAATTTTTAAAGCATCTGTGAACAAATTTTCAATTTACGTTGCTCATAATTTCTACGGCGAAAACTGAAATTATGAGTAGATATTTGTTTAGTAAACACAGAAATTTCAAAACCACTTGTCGCGTTAGGTGCTCTCAATCTACTTAATACGTAGGTTCTATGTCGGCATAATTCACTCAGCGAGATACAAATGAACGGATGATAAGTTTATTTTCTGGAAACATTGCACTATGCAAAGTACATACAGAAGAACTTAATAACGCACTAGGTACGCCTGTATCGCGGTGGCCGAATATTAGTAATCGTACGTGTACATGTGACTAAGGGACTAAGGTTAAATACAATTTATTGGGCGATGGATTAGCAACATGTCACCAATGAACCATATAACAACCCCTATATTCATGCTAACAGTTAACTAAGGGTTTTTTTCATATCTCCAAGGATGTATGAATGTCAATGAAGCGTAAGTGGTCTGTCAGTGGGACAAATGGGGATCCGTGATCTGCCTACCCCTCTACAGGGAATCAGGCATGATGTGTATGTATTTATGTATCTATAACAGCCGTGTGTGTATGTAAACTATACAGATCATCCAAGTCCAAGGTTCTGCCCCCCCCAAAGGGGTATGCGGGGGGTATTTGGGGGTACCTCGTGCACGAGGTCCTGGTGCTTGGCCACCTTGCGCTGCTTCATGATGCGCACGATGGCCGCCTGCAGGAACATCTTGCGGTCGTCCTCGCACGCCGCCGCCTCCGCCAGCGCCGCCGCCGACGCCCCGCCCCCGCCGCTACCACCTGTAACGGTACATTACAAGGCGTGCACTTGTGTGTATGGATAAAGGAATAACATCGAATAGACTAATAAATGCGACACCAAATATACTCCTAGTGACTACAGTAGACCAATAGGGAGATAATATGGATTGGTTCCTACGATTAGGTCCTTTGAGCCGTATATGAACCAGCGACCTATGAAACCTGTTAATGGAATTAAGTATATAATATAAACTAGAGGAGTATAACTTGTGTCTGTTATTGTCGCAGCAAAAAGATTCCCACTTAGTTGGGAAATGGCCGTTTGCTGATAAATGAAATGCTGATATTATGTCATTATTAGAATTAGTTCTGTAATGGTAGTTACAAAGTTGTATATGAAAGTAAATAAACAACGTATCGTCGTACAGAGGTAATACTTAAATCACTTTAAACTTGTTGCAAACTTACCTTATGCTGTGCTAATCTGGGACTTATAAAAGATGTTAACTAGCTGCCGTTCTATCCAATATGTCGTTGGAGATACGAAGGGAATAGGGGTAAATAGAATCTACTGAGCGATGGGCTAGCAAGATGTCACCAATCTTCTATTACGACATCACAATTCGAATATTCATGTTAATAGTGACTTAGCAGAAATTATATCTCTAAGCGGTTAAAGCACGTGAATGTATATGCACTCACCCTGTTGCGGAGGCGCGGCCACAGCGATGCGGATCCGCGACCGCTTGCTGGTGAAGTCGAGCTGCAGACGGAGCACGCCCTCCGCCGAGTCCTCACAGGAGTCCACGTCGCCTTCCGCAGAGAGGAGGCCCGCCTCGATCAGCGGCCTACAAGGATAAAGGGATACAGGGGGTGGGTATAGATAGGAGGGTAAAGTACATTGGTCGTAACTAGCTTATATATTTATTTATTTAAATAATAATAATCTTTATTGATAAATATTTCAGGGTTTACAAACAAATAGAATTTTGTAAGCCTGAAGTAGGCATTAGCTTGTACCTTAGGTTAATTTATCTCTATTATTAACCCTACACTGAGACAATACCTACAGGAAAAAATCCCAGTGCAAGAGGCAAATCAAATACATAATATATCTACAATATCAAAATTCATTACAACACGTAGTGTAAAGAACAGAAGAGCATGTATGAGAAGGTTAATGGGTGAGAGTGAAGCAAGAGATATTTATCAGGATCGTTCCAAGTGGCGATCAATAGTTTCTGCCTATCCCGTTGGGGATGTAGAGATATATGATGATGACATGTATGATTTCCATAAGGAGCTATACTTCCAATCAAATGATCTAAAACTAATTACTAACTATTTTTTATATACCAATCACTTGAAATGGGTTTTGGTATTTCTAATACTAACGTTTTTATGTTAGTTTGGGATGTAAAAACAATGCCAACTAGCTGTCGTTCATCCCAACATGTCATAGTAGTCAACTACGGAACTAAAGCAAATGGAATTTATTAGGCGATAGACTATCAACCTGTCACCACTGTCAAATCACAACCTCAATATTTATGGTTCTTCAAGGTTCTGCCCATGTATGTAGTACCAACCTGACGTGTCGTGCCCAGGCCTCGCCGTCGAGCTGTGTGCGCGCGCGTATCTCCCTGGCAGGTAGTTCCGTTTCCGTCTCGAAGCACAGCAGGATGCCGCACTGCGCACTCGTCACCGTCAGGTGGTGCACGCGCCGAGTGTATCTGCCGACGGGCACACACATTGATTATAATAATAATAATAATAATTTAGGACACTATTATACCAATGGCCACATTGTTTTAGTTCCAAATTAGAGGCGCTGTAGTCAACGGGGACCTGTCAAATGCCAACCGGTCGTTTTCATAATGTAATCAAACATCTATTTGTTAAATAATTTAATTAAACATACGTATTATTAAATTATTTTAAATATATAATAAATTAAACATACATATTTTTCCGATATTTTTATCATAAACAACGTTGAACTATTGATAAACAAATAGATTATTAGAAACTGATTAGAAATTGACTTTTGACAGGTCTCCATTCTCACTAGCGCCCCTAGCGGGATAAAAAAGTGAGGAATGCTGCCATTGAACTAGCCCCTTTGTAAGTACATTTAAGACTTGTGTTAAGGGTACTAGACAACGTATATTTAACAAATCTATACTTATTATACATAGATAAATACATATATAAGCATATATAATCAACAACCAGACTAGAAAGCTGAAACTCTGCCTCCACTGGGAATCTTTGGGACCTCACGATTAGCGTTCGGGTGCTCAACCAATCGCACCACAGAGGTCGTCAATTATAAACCGATTATAAACCAAGCGTCAATATGTGGAGGGAAACACTTGGTTGATTAGTATTACCATATAGTGGTCAGATGTTCGCATATCTGTGTTTGAAACTGCAGAAGAACATTTTGAGAAAACATCGTGATGTAAGTACGTATTCTTTGGTAACTGGTAATAGTCAATGCATGAAAATGGCGAAACAACTTAACAAGTAACTGTAAGCTTCTATTGTAATTATGTAAATAAAATAAATAAGTGTTAAAATGAGTCAGGTCAACACGTGGGTTTGAGGTGGCCATGGAACATTTTCACATAAAATTCTGACAATCCCGCAAAAGTAAAAAATATTTGTTGTATTATTTTTATTTTCTTTTAACATAGTTCACTGCCTTACTTTAAGACAAATATTTAAATGCACATCGAACAGATCGATTTTCTTAATATACACTATACATATAGCTCAACGTACAATAAAGGTTAGCTTTGGGACAATGTATTATAAGTAACTGCGGATATATCTTCGGATAGTGTGAGTGTAGTGTGTCGTGCTATTTTTAGCTGTGACGGACTTCCCGCTAGTCTAGCTTGCTAGCTAGTCTTCCCGCGACCACAGCCTATGCAACTGGGTCGAAACGTCGGGCAAAATAAAGGTAATCACATATCTTTATAAATTTATCGTGATTTGTCCCGGTCTCACATAGTTAATAAAATGAGTATAAATCGCGAGTGTTTTAAGACAAATATTTTAATGCACATCAAACATACTGATTATCTTAATGTACACTATAAAATACTATAAATATAGCTCAACGGTTAATAAATCAATAACGGTTAATAACTAATAAATAAACGGTCAATAAAGGTTAGCTTTGGGACAATGTAGTATTATTGATGTGCTGTCTAACGTTCGCTTAATCAACTGACCTGGTCCTGATCTCAGCCGTACAGAGATGGTGCAGCCACGTGAGCCTGCGGCCGCTGAAGGCGCCCTTGTAGAACTCCTCGAAGAGCGCCGTGCCCTTGAGCAGCGGCGCAGGCACCCCGCCGCCCACGCCGGGGGGCACGCCCGTCCCGCCCAACGGCCACGCGCCCGCCTGCAGGACTAGCACTGACAGCCCTGCAACGACACCAAGGGCTATTCTCAAACTGAACAAGGCTCCATAATAATAATATTTGGACATTATTACACAAATTGAACTAGGCCCTTGGTAAGTACTTTTGAGACTTGTGTTAAGGGTACTAGTCAACGTATATTTAAGAAATATATACATATTATATATATATAGATAAATACATATATAGCATATAATATAATACACGATCATACTGGAAAGCAGTAGAAAAGCGTAGCTCTTAACTCTGCCTCCACCGGGAATCGAACCCGGGACCTCACGATTAGCGTTCAGGTGTCTAACCGATCGCGCCACCGAGGTCGTCAAAATAATAATGATTGACCCTTGCCGGGTATAACAGGTGCAAGAGTTTATACTCGAAAAGTGTTAAAGATATTCACTGCATAATGTGATAGGTAAGCCATGTAGAAGTAGCAAGCACTAACTATTACTTGTTCCGATGAATAAGCAGGTTTTTTGACAAAGTTCGCTTTTCTACTAGTGCATTTCACAAATTTATGATTTTTGTCAAAGATCTTTAATTGATATATGTATTATAGTATAAGTATATTTTTTAAAGGTTTGAATAACCAACGATGGGCTTTGACCACACAAATGTCACAATTAACATGACAGCCTACTGACAACATATGCACGGACTTCAAGACCATAAGATCGACTTCCACCATGCTCAATTACTCTTTGCACTCAGTTCATGTTATGTCAAAGTTGCCATCATTTTTGCTTACTTGTGAATTGCAATTATAAGTAAACTAGCGACCCGCTCCGGCTTCGCACGGGTATAAAATATATAGCCTACTCCACTATTTAATGGATGTTATTATACATATAAACCTTCCTCTTGAATCACTCTATCTATTAAAAAAAACCGCATCAAAATCCGTTGCGTAGTTTCAAAGATTTAAGCATACAAAGGGACATAGGGACAGAGAAAGCGCCTTTGTTTTATACTATGTAGTGAAGTGTGTTTGTACGTCACAGGTTAGGTTAGATCCAAGTATAGATAATAAAGAGGCATCACCTTGCAGCGCAGGCGCGTCCCTTTGCTGGGCCCAGGCGGCGAACTTTATTTATTATTAGAAATTTATTTTTATTTAAAATATTTATTATATGTCATATATACGCTTCACAATAGTATAATATTTTTTTCAAAAGTTGGAATAACCAACGATAGGCTTTGACCATATAAAGGTAACCATTTACAAAACAACCTATTGACATTATACCTATGAAGCCCAATACTATAAGGCCGACCTCCACCATGCTTAGTTGATAACGGACACTGTTCATTTTATGTGACTGTTAATATTATGTATGTGTACATTGACATAATTTTTAATGACATATAATTACAATAAAAGTGTGTTTGTATATCACAAGTTAAATTATATCCAAGTAGTAATAATAAAGTGGTCTGACCTTGCAGCGCAGGCGCGTCCCTTTGCTGGGCCCAGGCGGCGAACTTGGCGTTGAGGTCTGCGGACACCGCCACGTCCGTGAACATCCGGTGCAGCTTGTTCGTGAACTCGTAGCCGCACGCCGCCTTCAGCCTAACGACAGATACACAAATACATGTGAATATAATAGTAGAGTTAGCAATAGATTGAAAAGGGCATGCTTGGATGGTTTGGACATGTTATGCGGATGATAGCAGATTGACAAAAGGAATATATATATATATGAGTGAAGTGGAAGGGCGGCTACGTAGGGGCCGGCCTTATAAGACATATAACAGTCAGATAGACAGAATATTGAAAACAGGTGACGTCAGAAGTACTTATAACCGCCGAGAGTGTATAAAAGGATGTATGAATGTAATAATAGAGACACAAACAGACATACACGTGAATAGAATAGTACCTACAGTTAGCAATAGGTGGCAATAGGATAGGTAGAGACCGCATATGTTTGTATTAAATGTTTGTGTACACGTTTGTACACTAATTAAAGAAATAAAGAAAGAAACTTTATTCACTACATCAACAAAACACAAACATGGAAAAAATATATGTAAAAAAAACCATTGATGCAGTGAAAAGGTGCTGCCTCAGTATACGATGCAGCTAGACAGCACCACATATACACGTGAATATAATAGTACCTACAGTTAACCATAGGTGGCAATAGGATAGGTAGAGATCGCATATGTATGTATTAAGGTATACTATTTAATAGGTTAGGCAGATACTGTTAGATAGTCTTGAACGATTGCTGTTGGTTTATTTATATCTATTTAACTTTCCATGAACGCTTGGTTATATAATATTATTCGTACATTTCTAATCATAAGAATTAGCTGCCCTTACTACGATATATTACTTGAAATGACAAACATATTATATGTTACCATCTACATATTTATTCAATAAACGTGAACGATTAAGTCATCAATATTTAAATATCATTACAAATTGGATTAAAAAGAACGAATTTCATTACTTACAAACTTACAGAAACATATATATCTATAATAGTAGTATGAATGGAATGAGATGTGGTAGGAGTGGTGGGTGGTACTACAAACTTACATACTAAGTTACAGAAACGTCTATAATAGTTATATTGTTATATGTTATTATATTGTAACTGTAAGAAATGCTGTACCTGTTGATCATGGCCTCTTCTTGCTCCATGGAGGCGCTCAGCTGGTGGATGAGGCGCCGGGCCAGTGCGCGCGCGTAGTGCTACCAACACATACAAGCATATTAGATAACTATAGTATATTCGCTTTAAGAAAATAGTGACGTCATCAAGGTCT
This sequence comes from Leucoptera coffeella, assembly GCA_030578115.1. Lineage (NCBI taxonomy): Eukaryota > Metazoa > Arthropoda > Insecta > Lepidoptera > Lyonetiidae > Leucoptera > Leucoptera coffeella. The sequence goes on from JAMBLF010001298.1 coordinate 104,525, forward strand.
CTATGATTTAACCAATGATATTTTATAGGGGTTGTCTCTTATTGGTCAATGTGACTTCTTTTCTCATTTACTCACGTCTCATTGGTCAGTTTGACCTCTGATTATCATGACGTCACTATTTACTTAACGCGAACAGACTATAAATTAGTTCATCTTTTTAATTTATTACTTTTATTAAACGGTCTGTGCTAGTCTGAGAAAAAGGAATACCAACTAGGCGCCTTCTTTTCTTAACGTGATAATAGAAACGGGTTTGACACTGTATCAGTGGGTACAGGGTCCCAACAACGGAGAATGTAGCAATGGAAATTAAGTATTAATTTTTATGTACATTTTCGTATTAAATTTGTTAAAACTATGTGGAAATTAAGAGTTCTCATTCTGTATGTACATTTTATAATAATAAAAAAAATTGCTTATACTACGGCGAGGGATAATATCGTAGACCTATCTGTTTACCGTACAGTGCTTACCACCTGACATATTGTGTACTGACTATCTGGTCAACACGTGGGTTCAAGGTGGCCATTCAAGATGGTCACTTCTGACTGAAGCAAAGTGTAGTAGTAGTATGTAACTATGTAATCCGTTGTGTAAAGCCTTTAAAAAAGAACAGTCAACAGTCAGATCTCGTTTGATTCATACGCACCTTTGGGCCCAACCATATAAAAGGTTATTGTTCGTGTGAGAGTGTATGTCTTATGGAGTATGTTGTGGTGCTGCCTACCTTCTGGAAGACGTCCTTGTCGTCGATGTACTTGAAGACGGTGATCGCGTTGGCCAAGAGCGAGTCCGCCTCTGCCTCGCCCACGCCGCCGCCCGCCCCGCCCGCGCTCGAGCCTGCATCAGGGTCAATCAGACCATTAAAGAAAGAAAGAATGAAAGATTTGTTTCATCATGTGAAAATGTCTGTCTTTCGTCATTAAAGATTAGTTATATTTTTTTGGTAAAATACATACATATGCGTCACAAATTCGTCAGGTATTTTACAAATGACAAGCGCAGCACTGATATTATGTTGGAACCATAAAATGGTTAATTAACTTCCAAATGAAGTATTTTTTAGTACAACACATGCCAATGTTGAATAAAAACATTTGACTTTGACAATACAATATATATCACCACCCACTTTAGGGCATATAAAGAAAGAAGACTAGTTGACGTAATTTCAAACATGTCGTCTAAGTAATTAAGTCTATCCACCTCAAACATATTTAAATTTATACATCGACCCATTCTTCTGCACACACAATAATAGTGACATAAACATATACTTGAAGCGTACCCTTCTTCCGTAGCAGTTGGTCGCAGTAGCGCGCGAGCAGGTCGGGGGCGCGGTGCGCGTGCAGCGGCAGGGGCCCGTTCACCACCTCGCTGCACGCCTTGTCCAGCGCCCCCGCGAACGCCTGCGCGCCCCCGAACACCTCCCCGAACAACAAGCTGTACTTAGAGTGCACCTCTGCAACACAACATCACTATGTTCTAGAGACTACTTAGTCAACCCACCAACAACAATGCAGGGACGATTTACTCAACGACCAACAACAATGTAGGGACAATTTATGCTACTGCACTTCAAACGTAATACATTGCAGTCGTATACATACATACGCTTCACGACTTGTGTATACACACTGCCTTTTTTATTATGCTGTACTTAGAATGCACCTCTGCAAACAACATCACTATGTTCTAAAGACCATTTATTCAACTGCACTCCAAACGTAATACATTGCAGTCGTATACATACATACATACGCTTTACGACTTGTGTATACACACTCCGTTTTTTTATTATGCTGTACTTAGAATGCACCTCTGCAACACAACATCACTATGTTCTAAAGACCATTTATTCAACTGCACTCCAAACGTAATACATTGCAGTCGTATACATACATACATACGCTTCACGACTTGTGTATACACACTCCGTTTTTTATTATGCTGTACTTAGAATGCACCTCTGCAAACAACATCACTATGTTCTAAAGACCATTTAGTCAACTGCACTCCAAACGTAATACATTGCAGTCGTATACATACATACGCTTCACGATTTGTGTATACACACTCCCTTTTTTATTATGCTGTACTTAGAATGCACCTCTGCAAACAACAACACTATGTTCTAAAGGCCATTTTATTCAACTGCACTCCTAATGTAATACATTGCATTAGAACTGCAGTCGTATCTAGAGCAAAATATTATTACAATGAAATGAAAATGTTGAAAGAAACTAACGAGTACACTGGCTGTATATTTTGATCTTCTAAAATACTTTAATATCAATTGTCTAATTGACATTATTTTGACATAACAACACAAATATTCTTCCATTAAACAAACACGTATATTTTTACCAATCTTTCATTTACACAATTTCTAATGCAAAATAAATCCAGAGAAATTCGACTTTCGTAAGTGAGCGAGCCAGTGTGTAAAGTATCTACAATAAGTTCTCCAAAAGTCAATGTTAGCATAAATATTGGGCTTGTATTGTCTTATCCAAATCAAAGTGCAAGCGGTTCTCGAATGGCGACCGCGTCTCTTAAACGTAAACGGACACCCCCCTGCTAGATAGACCGATAACCTGAAGGTCGCTGGTAGTGGTTGGCTGAGGGCCACGAGTGATCGTGTTTTGTGTACCCTTGAGGAGGCCTACGTCCAGCAGTGGACTAGTATAGGCTGATTGATTGACAGGTCGCTAGCCCGTCACTCAATGGATTCTATTTACCTCTAGTCCTTTAACCTCGGTCTACATTATTTTAGTTATAGTGACATAGGCTGATTCATTGATTGATTGTCTTTTGAAATATTGCTGACAGGTCGCCAGCCCATCGCCCAAAGGATTCTATTTACCTCTAGTCCCTTAACCTTAGCTTACATTATGTTATATGTTATGTATACGTGATAGCAGTGATACGTTACCGAGCATGGCGTGCACGAAATGCTGTGGCGCGTCGTGTGGTGCGTGCGGCGCCTGCAGCCTGGCACGCGCCTCCTCCGCCACTTGGGCGTGCGCTGCCACTAGCAGAGGACTCAACGCCGGCGCACCTGCACACACAAACAACATGTGTTACTGAGAGAGACATTTACAAGTTGCAGGAGCCCTAGGGTGTCTAGCTAGACTTAATGGCGTGATATTTTAATGTGTAAGAAATAAAACACTTGCGTTCTGGAATATTGGTGACAGATCTCTAGATCATCGTTTATACGTTCAAAAAATGACATTACTCAATAGTGACTCTTAGTCTCTTGTTATGCCACAAGTAAACATAACATAACATACGCTTCACGACTTGTGAATACACACTCCCTTTTTTATTATGGCGGGGTAGTCAGAAGCTTGAGTGCCCATCTCCGAAATTTCGGAGGCACGTTAGGTATGGGTCATTCGAATCCCGCGTATCACTAGATAGACAGCACCCAACGTGATAGGTAGTGAACCGTATCGCCGTATATAGGCACTGACTATTACCTATCCTGAGGGATAGACA